>JACXGJ010000784.1:0-61585 GCA_016801105.1 Esox niger | reverse complement strand
CTGACAATTTCCATTACAACATGGAAAGTGCTCTCCAGGGGAAGACAATTATGGAACGCTAAAATATCAACACAGCTAATTATTCCATTAGCACATAACCCAGGAATAAAAAAAAAAACATAATTTAAATGATCCATGTTGCAGGTCCGCTTATATTTATGGTTGTATATCAATACCCACACTAAAATTATCTGCTGTGTGTGTAATGGGGAGTAAAAGATGACACCAGTGTTGTTAAATAACACTGTGGTGGTTCTGTTGTGTGGTATAATGCTGTAATTACACATGGTAATTCAATGTTGTAGTGTGGCAGAGATGTAGGAACCTGCACTTTGTGTCTCCACACACTGAACGGCTGTGAGAGACAGTAGGAGGAACACTGCTGAAAGCCACCGTTAGAAGTGTTCATGGTTGTGCAATAATAGTAGACATGCTAGTAGAGTCAGTACTATATTCTCATAAGCCATATATAGTCATTTCATTTAATCTGAACATTCAGAATGTTTTGTGGCAGTGATTTCAGTGTATAAAGTTGAAATTAATGGAGATAGTACTAGTATTATCATTAACAAAGAAGGAACGGTAGCAAAAATCTGTGCTGAAGCCATTTCAATTTCAGTCAGGCTATGCACGTCAACATTAGGGTGATGTTTGTAGCTGAAACAATTAAAGAGCAAAGACCTATTAAAGATTTCCCTCAAGCTTATAGAGCACAGATGTTAAACCTATTGCATGGAGGGCTGTTTTTCTCATTTCAATTGGTTCCTAATGTGACCAGGTGAAGGAAGATCCTAACTAATTAGTGTCCTAATTGATCAACCACCAGGTGAGCATAAACTGGCAGACACCCAGTTTGGCGCCTGTGCTTTCACACACATTTAAGTTTATAGATACAGAAATATGAATGGTAAAAATGTGTAAAACAAACTATACTAGCACATGATTCCAGACTAGTCTGCAAACATTTAATGGCATCTTTAGAGGTTGAAGACTCGTTTTTCAATTTTTCTATCGAAATATAATGAAATGCTTGGAGATTTTTGTAAATATGGTTGTTGTGTGAAAAGCAGACTAACAGTAAAAAAAAAATTAAAAGCAGCCTATTTAAAATGAGTAATGGAAAAGACTCCTCTCATTGTAGCAGCTATAATGGAAAAGACTCCCCTCATAGTGACAGTTATAATGGAAGACTACCCTTACAGTGGCAGCTATAATGGACAAAGAGTCCTCTCATAGTGGCAGCTATAATGGAAAAGACTTCCCCCATAGTGGCAGCTATAATGGAAAAGACTCCCTCCATAGTTGCAGCTATAATGGAAAAGACTTTCTCCATAGTCGCAGTTATAAGGGAAGAGTCCTCTCATAGTGTAAGTTATAAGGGAAGAGTCCTCTCATAGTGTAAGTTATAAGGGAAGAGTCCTCTCATAGTGTAAGTTATAAGGGAAGAGGCCTCTCATAGTGTAAGTTATAAGGGAAGAGGCCTCTCATAGTTGCAGCTATAATGGAAAAGACTTTCTCCATAGTGGCAGTTATAAGGGAAGAGTCCTCTCATAGTGTAAGTTATAAGGGAAGAGTCCTCTCATAGTGTAAGTTATAAGGGAAGAGGCCTCTCATAGTGTAAGTTATAAGGGAAGAGGCCTCTCATAGTGGCAGCTATAATGGAAGAGGCCTCTCATAGTGGCAGCTATAAAGGAAGAGGCCTCTCACAGTGGCAGCTATAAAGGAAAAGGCCTCTCATAGTGGCAGCTATAATGGAAAGGACTCCTCTCAATGGCATATATAATGGAAAAGAGTCATAATGACATCTCACTCACCGACATCTTGACTTTGACAACGTCCTCCATCTGGATGTGTAGGTCCTCCATCTCCAGCTCCATGCCCTTACGAGACTTCACTGCCGACACACACGTAAACTCTGACTCTTCAAGCTGTAAAGGGAGAAAGGAAGAGGAGGAAGAGGAGGGGAGAAGGAAGAGAGGATTATAAGGTCAAAGTCAGAGAGCAGTTCAATCTTCAGAAATCCCCTTGATTAGGTGTGCAAGTCCAAGTGCATTATGGGTAGGATTACTGGTATTTGTAGGGCTGAACTTCCTTACTGACACAAAGATGATGAGATCTGGTGTAATGTATGGTGGTGTACCTGGTTCTTGAGCTGGGCGATCTCTCTCTTGCTGGGGGCGTTATTCTTCAGGTGGTCCAACATGATCTGGGCATCGGCCAGCAGTACCTTGGTGCGTTTCAGGTCCTTCCTCAGCCTCTTCTCAGTCTCCACATCCCTGCAGCTCACCTAGAGGGGAAGACAGTGACCACAATGTGTCTTATGTCCAACCAGACACTCCCACGTCACAGACAGCATTTTGAAGCCATTCGAAGAACTAGAGGCAGCTCTCATTGTGATTGGTTGTTTATAGATCACACAGAAACAAGCTGACACACATGCGCACTCACGTCCGCCCACACAGGAACACAGTGTAGTTAAGTACCTGGTCCTGAGCAGACAGTAGTTTGGCCTCCAACTCTCTTCTCTCACGCAGGACCTTCTGCTTGTCTTCATATTCCTCCTCTAGCTGGACCTCCATCTGCTTCAGCTGGAAGACAGACATAAAAGAGAGACAAGCCAGAGGAAGGTCAGTTGTCATAGGGACAGGCTGACAGATGACCAGCACTGCAGTGTCATTAACCTCTACGTCGTGTCTCGTTGTCCTCGTAGGTCTACAGTTAGAGGGCCAGATGACAATATATGTTGGACAGCCTGTCTGTCAATGTGATGTTACAATGCAGTTTCCCTACAAAAAAAATATTTAGAGAAGCATGTAATCAAAACATTCCAGAGAACAACAAATCATGTCAAAAGTCATTCCCCAAGCTGGTTGCCATGACTCGCTGCTAGCGGAAAAATCAAGCCAGCCAAGAAGGGAATTTGGAGGGCAATATCATTTGACAAACAATTGCTTGCACTGTGATTGTTTTTTTCTTCAAGTGTCTGTCAGAGCTTTTCGTGCCGTATCCTCGACACGAGTTGACATGCTGTTACTCTGAATCGGGGAGGTAATGGGTCAGATGAGTACAAGCAGGGGTGCAGTGGGAAAGACATCAGTGGTGAGCGGTACCTTCTTACTGCACGAGAGCCTGATCTCCTCCATCTCCTCATCTTTGCCCTCCATGTCTTTGGAGTGGGACTGCCGTAGACTCACCATCTCCATCTCCAGACGCAGTTTGGCCTGGAGGACAGACACACACCGACACACAATCAGGCTGGGACATCCTCTACGGTCTCCCCCTTCTCCTCCTCCACCTCCTTCCCCTCCTGTACCTGTTCCAGCATCTGTATAGTGCCAGCCTGCTCGTCCAGCTCCTCCTCCTGGTCTTTGACCTTGGCCTCTAGGTCGCGGAGGACCTTCTTGGTCTTGGATAGCGACGCCTCATCCTTGGACTCCTGGGAGGAGAGATCTTGTAGCTCTGCTTCCAACTGCTCCACCTTCAGCTGGACAGCACACAGCTCCATGTCCTTGTCCTGCATGCAGACAGATGAGTGAGCCAAACCGCCAGGCAGGGGGGCAACCCAGACCCAGGGACATACGGTACTCCAGGACTAGTCCGGATGCTCAGAGGACATGGAGAACACTGATCCATCATGGATGTCCAGGTTTCACCTGCAGCTGCTGGCGCAGGCTGAACATCTCGCCGGTCATCATGTCCCTCTCCCGGCTCAGCTTCTCCTTCAGGCTCTTCTCTCTCTGCACCTCGTCCTGGGCCTGGCTCAGCTCCAAGTCAAACCTGACACAAGCAAAACTGATGTTACACTGATGTTACACTGACAGGCCATTAAACTGTCTCAAGACCTCTCCTTCACTCTCCACTGGCTTTACTCTTACAGACAACCCCCCAAAATCATAAATATTGCAGACAATTTTTATCCAGTGTTGTTGGATGTTATGAAGCCAAATGAAGCAGAAAACACGCAACAACACTTTCATGAAATATTTAACTGGGCCCATTTGTCGTATTAAATCATTTAGAGTTATTTGTTGCGTTAAATCACTTAATTCATTGCAATAAGAGAAGCCATTTCACTCCTCTCAGCTCACTGAGGACTATTACTAACTGTATATCCTCCATTTTAACTTCATTATCAGCCCTCACCTTTAAATGTTAACAGTGGGCTGTTAATTTACAATAACATTCGCACTATTAGCATAATGTTCTGTTCAATTGTGTGGGGTAGGCACACTTAGGAGTGTTGGGCTGAATTGTCAGTTCGCTTAATTCTCTTTTTCTTCACTAAGAGGAGCAGTCCCTGGCTTTGCACAGCTGAAAATGAATGCTCCCACAGAGCATCTTCAATTAGCCCCGGGGGAGAGATCACATTCTGCCACTGCCTCTCAAGTGCTAAAAGTCTGACTCATTTCGCATTGGCTAATGCAATTCCGCATATTACAGCCTGTCACCAATTTCTTTTCAAATGAAGAAACTTTTAGTTTTCTGCTGGAAAGGTCAACAAGTGTACAAGTGCATTTCAGAAGACAAAAGGGAGCAGAGTAATCACAACACACTCTCTGGATGATTAAGTAACTATGGCTATAATCCAGGGGTTATCTGATCCCCAAAGTATCTTATTATTTGATATAAATGCATTCTCTGGAAATTGAAAATATATATTTTTTAAATCACTCAAAATAAATGTGTTTAAATATACTTTTTCTGACCATAATTACACAGGAGCCCTGTTAAAAAAAGAATCACAGAATTGCTGTTTGCTTTAAAACAACAATATTACAACAATATTGTCTCTCTGCTGTGAAGACAAAAATCTCAAATTTTAGACAATTTCTAGGCCCCTTAAGAAAAGAGAAAAATTTAATATAACTGCATTATTCCAGTTCTACAGCCCATCTCTTAATTCTTAAGTTATGTTAGGGTCAAATGTATTTATCATGTCAGAAATACCATTAACGTTTTTTTGGATCTGCATATATATCGATTTCCTCAACATCCTCAGCGTTTGCGAACATATAAAACAAAATGTAACATTTTCAACGGTCTCTTAAAAAAAGTTAAGTGTCACAATGACCCAGTGGTGGAGAATCGATGACAATACTATTTGAAAATCCTGCTGAGTGTAGACAGAGTGGAAACACCTCCACACACCCACACCCACACACACCCACAAACTTTGTCAGCCATGGTCAGTGTTTGTCCCAGTACCTCTTTACCAGGTCATGTGAGGTAAAGATTTGTCATGTTGACGATATTTCACACCCACTGAGACCCTATGTAATGTCTAACATAACACACTCAAACTAAAAGTTAAATGACCCCTCACCTTTCACAAACACAAGCTACTATTATCTTTGTTGTTATTATTGGAACTGAACTTTTCTGGCGGGAAAGGCTTTGTTGTAGTGGGAGGGGCCAGGAACTTTCCCAAGGTAGTGTTACTTATAGGGCTTGCTAAGGACCCTGTCCATATTTCACTTTGCAGACTACAAATCCAAAAATGAATCAGTGGCTAGCTTGTAGGATACAAAGACAGGGAGAGATATGTTCCGTGCAGCCACGGTCACTTGGGCGATTTCATATAATTCTCCAGAGTAGTTCTTTGATTAGTGTGACACAAGACCAGCACGTTGTGTGAGAGAAACAGTATGTGGTGTGAGAGCCTTCTCAGAAACCCATCCTCTGTGAACATTGTCATGGTTGATCATGCAGAGTCTAATTCCCTAACTATCGATTTGTGTGTAACATGTTTTGACCCGAAACAGAATTTGTCACAATGATTATATCTAAACATATTATTAAGCAGAACATCGTCTAGAACATTAAAAGTACTGCATAATTTGGTCCATCATAGTAAATATAGATACATTGTGGTTTTTGGGATGAACAAACCAAGTGTTCGTCATACAGTAAATGTGGTCTAAATGGACAACATATTAAAATAAAACTAGTAAATATTATAATTAATATAAGTAATGAGTTGTTTAAGGATCGCAAACACATTTGTTCAAGCCTAAAATATAGATATTGAGTACTTGGTTGTGATATAAATCCACTCAAAACCACATTCAGATTTGTTTTACTAAGTATGTATTCTATCCAGATTAAAACATGCTTGGTCATAGTGTGTGTGTGTGTGTTGTTGTGGCAATTTCTTAACTAATGTACACTGGAGACATGTTTATCTATTACCTGGTATGTTACTCTGGTCTTTGGTTTTGACATGTCGGTATAATACAGAGGATCATTAGATACTCTGAATAAGGGTATCTGTCCTTTGTTCCTTAAGAAATGTAGGAGAGGGGGATCTGGTATTTGTCTAGGGAGCATCATTGACTGGTACCAGCAGATTATAGGGTTACTCATTAATCTGCCCATCAGTATAAGCCAACAGGGCATATTTTGTTTGTCCAGGTGCTGCAAGTCCTCTTCAAGAGTTGAAAAGGTTACCTATGTGCAGGAGGATAGCCCGCCCTTTGGGTAAAACATGTGTGACCTAAGATAGCTGGGTAGCATCTTACCACACCCCTTTAAACTGTAACAAATACTGACTGTTCATGTATTTTCCTTCAGAGGCTCCTCGAATGATTATTCTGTAAGCTTTTGACGCGTCTCTCTATTTGCAAATAAAATGCTAATTGTGCCAAGAGAATTTTGTCACTGTACTTACTCCTTTAAGAATGTCTATTTCCATCACAGTGTGTGTGTGTGTGTGTGTGTGTGTGTGTGTGTGTGTGAGAGTGTGTGAGAGAATGCGCGCCAGTGAGTGTCCACATACTTCCTCTGTTTCTTCTCCAGGTCGTGGTTGCGGCTCTGCTGCCCCTCCAGGTGCAGCTTGGTGTCCTGCAGCTCAGCGGTCATCCTGAGACACTTCTTCTTCAACTGCTGAACAGAGCGCTGTACCTCATCACTGTCCGCCTGGAGGTCAGTCAGCTACACAGAGACAGAAGGACACCTCTGAGAACAGACAGCGTGTTCACTTCCTACTCTGTTTGCAAACAACTCTTCTCATAGACTAAAAGACTAAAACCAAAAAGGTACATTCACCTTTTAAAGCATACTTTTGAATATCCTAATAAAAAAACTTTACTAGACTTGTCCAACAGACAAAGTATCTCCCCACTTGGAAGATAGCCTAATAACAAGGACATTACGTTTCATTCAAACAAATATTGCCCTAGTCCTCTCCATAACATATAGAACATTTGCCTGTTTGACTTTCTACTTCACACTACAGTACACTGGCATTCAGCATGACGGCGCTGTACACTATGAGGTCACACTACAGTACACTGGCATTCAGCATGACAGCGCTGTAGGCTATGAGGTCACACTACAGTACACTGGCATTCAGCATGACAGCGCTGTACGCTATGAGGTCACACTACAGTACACTGGCATTCAGCATGACGGCGCTGTACACTATGAGGTCACACTACAGTACACTGGCATTCAGCATGACAGCGCTGTAGGCTATGAGGTCACACTACAGTACACTGGCATTCAGCATGACGGCGCTGTAAGCTATGAAGTCACATTACAGTACACTGGCATTCAGCATGACGGCGCTGTGCACTATGAGGTCACACTACAGTACACTGGCATTCAGCATGACGGCGCTGTACACTATGAGGTCACACTACAGTACACTGGCATTCAGCATGACGGCGCTGTAAGCTATGAAGTCACATTACAGTACACTGGCATTCAGCATGACGGCGCTGTGCGCTATGAGGTCACACTACAGTACACTGGCATTCAGCATGACGGCGCTGTGCGCTATGAGGTCACACTACAGTACACTGGCATTCAGCATTACGGCGCTGTACACTATGAGGTCACACTACAGTACACTGGCATTCATCAGCATGACGGCGCTGTACGCTATGAGGTCACACTACAGTACACTAGCATTCATCAGCATGACGGCGCTGTACACTATGAGGACACACTACAGTACACTGGCATTCAGCATGACGGCGCTGTAAGCTATGAAGTCACATTACAGTACACTGGCATTCAGCATGACGGCGCTGTGCGCTATGAGGTCACACTACAGTACACTGGCATTCAGCATGACGGCGCTGTACACTATGAGGTCACACTACAGTACACTGGCATTCAGCATGACAGCGCTGTGCGCTATGAGGTCACACTACAGTACACTGGCATTCAGCATTACGACGCTGTACACTATGAGGTCACACTACAGTACACTGGCATTCATCAGCATGACAGCGCTGTACACTATGAAGTCACACTACAGTACACTGGCATTCATCAGCATGACGGCGCTGTACCCTTCTCTCCAGCTGTCTTCTGCTCTGCTGCTCTGTCTCCAGCTGGTCTTCAAACTCCTGCCGAAGTCTCTTCTTGGTGAACTCTGTCTCCCGGATAGCTCTGTCGTATTTCAGGCGCCACTCTCCTCCTGTGAGACGGACCGATGACAGTACACAGGGTCAAAAAGTGACTGAGACAGATATGAGACATCTGCAGTGACTGATCCTTTAATGCTGAATTGTCTGAGTGAACCAGGCTGGAGGCTCAGAGTGACTGAGCCAGTAGATGCTGTGGGGGCTCGTTAGGATGAAAGATTCACGGTCCTACGTAGAAGTGATGCGAACAACACATGACCAAACGTCTATTCTACTAAACTTTCAGTCGCAGCTCGACAAAAGAGGGGAAAATCTTTAAGAAACTTGAGGGAACAAGAATATCCCTCAATATATCATCGCCAGGTAAGACGACACCCTATGTTAATCGAATACAAGCAGATTAATAAAAAAAACAGGACTTGATACTGTTGAATCACAGGGTATAGAACAGATGAGGGTTTATAGTGGTAAGGCAGAACCAAATATGGTTAAGAGCTTTAACTGGGCCCAGAGCAGAGGCGGTCAGACACTATCTACACCAGTGAAGACTAGAGGCGGGTCCAGGTTCATTTCACAAACTTATCATTCGAGAGCCTGTCGATTTCCCCACCACACAGGAACTCTGAGGCTTTCCATTACGAAGATACATTTGCATATATATAGCATAATGACAGCTTCCAGGGGCCACCGGCTCTGATCCGCAAGATAATTTTCTCATTTATCTGAAACCTCCACACTGGCTTTATTCCTGGGGATGTGGAGGCCGGGTACTTGAGCGCCTTGACTCAGAGACTCAAGGACAATACAGTCACAGCAGGCCGTCTCGGTCAGCTCAACAAGACCAGGCGAGGAAGAGAGGACTGGGCCCTGACGACGGACATATTAATTCAACACCTGGATCACCACGAAAGATGTGCCAATTCATAATGTTCCTACCGTATGTAGTCTGAAATATGGTCATACAACACATATCAGGAGACCGGACCTACATACCAAGGGCCACTTTCTCACATGGGTCTGTTTCACCTCTGAAAACAGATGGTGATAATGCCATTTACCACGTGCCGTGCATCTAACAGCAGTCAAATACCTTTCCTTTAGTCAAAGAACCGCGGCCCGGCACTCGGTCGGTTCGTCTAAATTCAACAGCAGGACTGACCGTCATCATCGTCCTCCACGTCCCCGTTGAGCTCCGCCGTCCGGATGAGACGAGCCTCCATCACCTCCATCTCCATGGATTCCATCTGTTTCTTCATCGACTCAAATTTAGCCTGAGAAAAGGACGATATTGAACGGCAGCAGCATGTTATGCTCAGACTCCATCTTCCAAGTCTCAGAGAATCCTGGATGAGTCAGCGCTAGTGTCAGTTCTGACTGGTGTCTGTGTGTGTGCGCTCGTGTGTGTGTGTGTGTGTCTGGAGCAGTTGTGTGAGTTCAGAGGGTATGTGTGTGTGTGTGTGTGTGTGTGTGTGTGTGTGTGTGTACCTGTAGGTCCTTCATGTCCTTCTCCAGTCTCAGTCTCTCAGAGGTCTCCGTCTCCAACAGCTGAGAGGCTGACTCTGCAGTGTTCCTCTCGTCTGCCAACTCCACTGACAACTCTGAGATCTGAGGAAGACACACACACACACACACACACACACACACACACACACACACACACACACACACATACACACACAGCCAAGTCACACCCCAGCACACAACAAACATACCATCCAACAGCTGCCTCCAGTGTGAAGTCTGAGACTGATATCCTCAGGCTCATTTTCCTATCGCAGACAAGTCAAACACCGAACACACAGGGGACAGTTTGATAACCCAACACAGCTTCTGATGAATTAACTACTGCCTACCACTTGTGCGGAAAACCCAATCTCCCAGCATGCAGTTCACAGAAGATGTTCCCGTGTGACTCACTCTGCTCTCCAGTCGATCGGTGTTCAGTCTCAGCTCGTTCCTCTCCTTCTCGGTCTTCTCCAACTTCCCCTTCAGATGGTGGATCTCCTCCTGAAACAGAGCATACAGAAGGAGAAAAACAATGAGACCCAGGAGGACAACAGCTAGAGCTGAGCTAGCCATGTTGGCATCCTGAGCTATGCGGATCACCCCTCCCACCTGGTTTCAGCTGAGGGGACCTGACTCATTTCTGTGGGTGTGCAGCCATTTCAAGCATGCGGACGCTTGCTTCAGTGATGTGGAACACAGTTTTCAGGCCGGGTGTGAGGTTGGATGGCTGAACAGGCTAAACAGGTCGGCACACGGATTACGAAATACACATTCTTACGTCTTTTTCTCGGATCTGCTCCTCCGTGAGCTGCACCTCGATGAGGGGCCGTACGGTGGTGAACAGCTTCCACCAGGGCCAGCCCTTCACTCCCTTGTTCTTCTGGATGTTCTTCTGGATGCAGCGGATGGCCAGGTCCTGAACCTGCACAGCACACACACGGATGGATGGGACAGAACTCTACTGGACTCTACTGTCTAGCGTGCGGATGGAGAGGACGGTTCAGTGCGCGGAGACGGCTATCTCCGCTCCAGATACAGAGGCCCGCTCAACAGGGGAACAAATCCTGCATTCGTGTGCTGCAACACTGACTAACCAGCCAGACGTCGGCAGACAGCTTTCTTTGGAGGGAGCATGTTCCCAGGCCGGAAGCCCTTTTGATTAATTAAATCAAACATCAACCCATCTTGGCAGCCTGTGCCAAGTGTTACAGGATTTCCACGCGTCTTGTGCATGAGCATCTCCAGTTGCAGTAGCGGCAGATTATTGCAAAACCCAATTAGAGCAACAATATTATCAGCATCAAGTAGATTCCGCCCCGAAGGCAGCCTCTATGGCCAATTAGGATTTGTCACACCATGAAAGCCGTTACACACTGCTACATTCAGAACATTTCAAACAGGCATATTCAACGGGACTCATTCGTGAGGTTTAGCCCATTATGAATAAGGCAAACAGAAGATTAGAGCACTTGCAAGATGAGAATAAACAAAAGGCTATTCATATGTAGAGGGCCTGTCTCTACGGCACTTGTAAGTCAGTCTGTTGAGAGGATGTGAATCGTGGGCCAACATTCAGACATAATCATCTACGAGCTTGGAGTGGATGTCATTTCCTGGGTAAGAGCTTTGGTAAGGTGTCTTCCCTTGCCCAGGGTCTGTGTGCGCCTGTGCTTAAGTCTGTGTGTGTGGTTTTGCGAGCATGTTTTCCTGTGTGTGTGTGTGTGTGTGTGTGTGTGTGTGTGTGTGTGTGTGTGTGTCTGAAGACGGTGTGCTACTCGACAGCCGGAGAGGCATCCGCCCACGCCACCTGCTTCCACTCAGCACCGCGCTCCCTGACTTAAAACAAGGGCTTAATTAGGAAGCCCATTGGCTGCTCTGTTCAATCGCCTCGGGCTCCCAGAGGTACGCGTCAGGGAAGATAACACGGCGGAACACTGGGCTGTGATACAAAAGGAAACATCCTGTCTTCCACATGCCCCCTCCTCTACAGTACTAGAGGGAGGGTTGCGGAGAGGAAGGCAGGCAAACACCTTCAAAGGGAAACTGGCGCTCCTCGAAAAGAACCGTCGTGATGAAGCCATGCTGGGCCAATCGACCATCATGTCTCAAGATGCGTTTCCCAGCCTGACATTTTTAGCTGAACAGTGCGGGTTCAGGCGTGACTTTATTGTACTCGTCTCAGTTGCTAGTGCTCTACAACATGTCCCTAACACCTTGGCTGTGTTTTCCTATCTGTCCATGGCACAGCCAGTTCCGAACGGGTATGTCATGCAGTGATATCTCGAAAGCCTAATCAAATTTCATGAACAGGAAAGAGATTGAGAGCCTAGTGGGTTTCATCATGCAATCATTATTATAAGACAGGCCTTTGGATAGACACACTCAGTTAATCTTCTTTCTGGAGAGGGAGGGAGGGCCGGAGGGAGGGATGGATAGTGGGAGGAAGGGCAGGCTTGACTACCAGTTATATGCCACTTCATTGCATTCCTCCAATTACACTGGTCTAGGGCTAGTGCTCTTGGAATAACCCCTTTTGAAAGCTACTGCATATGTTTGCCTTTCAGGTGATTTTCAAGGGAGATAGACCAGGCCATGTCGATTTCTCGCAATTATCACACTAACAATAAAACCAGCAGACATAAGATACTTTACAGGTCATCTGGGTCTCTGACTAAACATAATGCTACAGAACAAATGTGCATTATATTCAGCATTTATAGAACGTAAAACCTGCTAATTCCAGAAAACCTTGAACCATCAAACAAATAATGACTCTATAGACAAACACATAACTCATTTGTCAACTAGATAAAAAAATAACGGTTTACATACAGTGGTATGAATGTTTCCCAACCAGATAGAAAAATCACAGAACCTTAGCCCTCACCCATAATTGAGTAGTACATCTTACGATACAAAAACCTGAACTTTAGTTTAAAGGCAACAATTTTACACAAAAAAATAATACACCGAATCTTATCTTTCTTTTGAAAATAAATTTACGGAGGAGAAAGCATTCAGGGGGGAAAAAAAAATTGGCGACCTGGCTTAATGGATTTAGTACTGGTACAGCCTCCACACAGTTCCTCAGTGCTGATTTTCCTGCCCTTTCCAGCGGATTAAAAAGAGCTCCTCTCCCTCAGTCTGCCTCAGTCTCTGAAGGATGCCCTTTGAACTTGGCCTTTCCCAGATTCCTATTTCCACCACATGCCCATTACTCAAAAGCTGCTTATGTTGTCATGAGGGCAAAACAAGAATCCTAACACTTTAATAGAAGCACTGATAACAAAAATGGCTAAAAGCTAAAAACATCAGCTTTTAGCACACCTAGCTAAAAAACAAATCCTCTGGATCACTGTCGGAACATATTGCAGCGAATGTGACTTTCCCTTAAAGCCACAAGGCTGCTTCTTAGAAACATAGAGTACAGTACATATCCATGGCTGAAACAGGTACAGTGGAGTATATGAGGATGTAAAGGATGGCTCTAGCCAGTAACGGTCCCGTGACTGTGGTTGGATGTTTAGTGCTATCCGGGACAGATGAAGATCGCCCGCTCACTCAGACCGACGAGGTGGGATGGACTCCGTCCATACATCAGCTGCAAAGATGCTATCAAGGCCAGAGAGATGGCCCCATCTCATGGAGGGAGATCAATGGTGGAGATGCTGAGATAGAACATTGTAGGAGATGCCAGCACACACTGTATGAAAGAGCTGATTGATAACCATATGACTGAGGGGGACATGGTATCCCCCCATCCCTTGTGTAGATGGTGAAAGGGTGAATCGTGTAGGTGGGATGAGAACTTGTTAGGCTGAATGATTTAGTAAGTCCTGTTTTGAATATTTTGGGATTTACAGCAGAGCTATTCTTATAGCGGAGCAAACAGCCAGGCGATCACATCTCAATTAACCATATTTTCCATTGGTTTTCATTTTAAAATGTCATCCGACTTCTATATAATTATTTGAAATAACTGAATAATTCCTGACTAATTTCCAAACTATGATACAGACAAAACCTATATTTAACACTAACTGCAACAGAATACCAATGCCTGATACTTTAGAACTTTTGGAAAGGGCCCTTCTCTGTTTGTCAGGATCCTGCCTACCTTCCTCTGATTGACAGGATCCTGCCTACCTTCCTCTGATTGACAGGATCCTGCCTACCTTCCTCTGATTGACAGGCTCCTGCCTACCTTCCTCTGATTGACAGGCTCCTGCCTACCTTCCTCTGATTGACAGGCTCCTGCCTACCTTCCTCTGATTGACAGGCTCCTGCCTACCTTCCTCTGATTGACAGGCTCCTGCCTACCTTCCTCTGATTGACAGGGTTTGCCTACCTTCCTCTGATTGACAGGGTTTGCCTACCTTCCTCTGATTGACAGGCTCCTTCCTACCTTCCTCTGATTGACAGGCTCCTGCCTACCTTCCTCTGATTGACAGGGCCTTGCCTACCTTCCTCTTCTTGAAGGCCTGTCTGGCTAGGTATCCACTGCAGGCTGCTTGGAAAAGGGTGATGTTGCGTCTGGTCTGCTCATCCCTCTGCTCCTCCAGTTTAGCTAAAGTCCCTGCTCTGAAGAACAACTGTAGAAGAAAGCACACACCTTAAGTTAACCATAAAATCAGAGACGTTTACTGCAGTCATGGACATAAATAAGATGAACAAAAAGGCTGGAAATTCATTTTCTCAGACAGTGTCCTACTGACTGGGTTAAATGGCCAATCGAAGCGCTGTCACAGAAAAGTATCCTGTATTACACACATGCACATACACGTGTGTTGTATTTCTATCCTTTTGTGGCCCAGAAACATAATCAAATATAGAAACTCATGTTACCTTTTGCTTAGCCCTAATCCTTAGCCAAATCTCAATAATCTAATCCCCACATTGCCACAAACTTTCATCGAAATTCATTGAAAATCTGCTGGACCCTTGCATCAAACACAGCCTCCGTAGCCAATAAGAACACTGCCAGAATTCTGTAGCATGACAGACATTGGCTCAATCTGCAAATTTAAACAACCACTCCCTACACACTCCCTCGCAATTGCTCTGTGTATATATTCCCTCTGTACGGCTGTTGTATTTACTATAAAAAATATCATTTCAGAAAATGTTTCTGATGTTTCTGAAAAGCAAAAGGATAAGCAAAAGGATAAACATATTTTTAGTAAAGATTGTCACCTAATTCTTGCATTGTACCTGTAACTTGGCCACATGTACTGTCTTTAATCGGGAGCTAATAACTGTTTCATCTAAATAATACTAGGGCTTGGAAATAAGATTACATTGCTAAAGTGGGTAAAACAATGACTTCATTATGTCATCACAATTAGTTAGAATTTGATGGAAAACCCAGCAATCCTACTTTGCTAGCTAAACCCTGTACATTATTTTCATTGAGAGATTGTTTTATCAGGCCTCAGAATTGCACTTTGCACCAAATCATCAGCTACAATGACCTGTAATGCTATTTTTGACAACCCTCAACATGTTCAATATGAAACCCATGAAGAGACATGGTTGCTTGGCAAAGAACTTTACAAAAAAAATCTAGTATATTATGCAGGCCAAAAAGTAGCCCACATTTTTTTAAAACAACAGAGAACAACTGAGAATGAAAGGTGATCAAGGCTCATGTGTGCAACAGATTTGGGAACAATAACCTAACCCCTTTGAATAAATTTAACAAAGTCCAAAAGCCGTCTCACTAAACCTAACCAGTAATGCCTAAACTGTATTGTAAACCCAATTCTAACATTAATTTGTAAATTGACTACAGTAGACAACCAGTTTGAATTTGGCCAAAATTTAAGACTGGTGTTTTTGTTTTGCCTGTTTGTGACATGCTGTAACCACATTTGAAAAGCATGTGAGGAGAGCAAATGAGAAGATCTCCGGTTGTCTCCATATTTTTATTATCAGAACGGGTAAGCCAAAGGTGACAAGCGATTTCCTGTTGTGGCAGTGCCAGTGACAGTTATGTTATTGGACATTGTGTTCTAAAATGATTTGGTACTGCTGTTAATTGGCATTCTACGGAGGCCACTGCTGTTGCTAGGATGCGGTTGGAATGTTTTGTGAACCACCATCTTGGTGCTAATCTACTCCCAGTTCCAACTCCAAACCCCAAAGGCAACTACATCGGTCTCCAAAATAATTATCATCTCTCCCCTGTTCCAATATGGTCCCGAAAAATACCAGCATCTGGGAGAACCGGATCCATTGTCTCTCCCTCTATCATTTCTCCTGATTTTCTTTTTGGCTTTGAGCCATATCCAGCTGATGGGATTAAACAGCAGTGTGCCAGGGAGTGTTTACAGTGATTAGTCTACAAGTGCCAGGGCGAAAGACAACACTGAAGCCCATCACCTGCCAGAAAATGACTCCATAACAAAGGCCACGTGATTGTTTCACAGTGCGGCATCCATCGAAGACCAATCGTCCTCAGTAAAGAGCCTTCCAGGACAGGCGACACCCAGCGACCAACTTAAAAAACTCAAGAAAGAACGCCTGGGAGGAGGATTGTATAGCGACAACTCTAGGTATACAAAGGACCTCGGTTTTCATTGTAATTTTTCTTTCGCTTAACATTTGTTGTAACCATCACTAATTCACAGAGGTGTTTTACTGCGTTGTGGTATTAGTGGTTCTCACCCTGCTCAGGCCCATGTGATAGCTGCTCTTCTCCAGGTCCAGGGACTCCAGCAGCTCCTCCGCTGCCTGAAAACACACACACAGATCAGTCAATGCCCTTCTACATCAGACTATCCCTGCACAGCAGTTCGCTAGAGAAGCCGACCGTCACAGACACATCAAACCTGTAGACACTTTGCGGTCTATTCGCATTTTAACTCACACCGCCGTGTCCCAAGCCCCACTCTCTCCTATTCTCAGGGACACATAGCGTGTGCAGGGAGAGAGACAAAGTGGAACTGACCACACAGCTCGTCCTTCAGAATCCACCTGCTCCAGCCTTATTCCTCCTGGCCCCGTGGTGGTCCTGTCCCCATAGAAGCCTTGAACACATAAAACCTCTGCAGAGGGGGGACACAGTCTGTAGCCTCTCCCTCCCAGTTTCTGTCTTCCTGTACGTTCCTTTCCTTTCTCCAAGTCCCCAGGCGCTGTGGACAGGTCCACTTGAGCCCCCAGCTTGAAAGGCCCCATCTAGATTACACAGAGAGGGGCTGCAGACTCGAGCACTGAGGAGCTTTTGTCTGAAACCGTTTCCACAGAAACGCCGCTCAGAGACGCTGACGCAGGGGAAATGTGCTGTTCTCTCCACCCCCAGCCCCCCCGTCCCCCACCGCCCACTCACACGCCTCTGTAAAGAGTCACTTTTGTGTTTTTCACCCCTCACCGTTTCACTTCATGTGGGCTACGCTGGCAGGAGTCTAACACAATTGACCCTGACTGATAGTTAACCTCAGACTGGAGTACTCATAAGCAATCCTCCCTTTACAGCTTGGGTTACACTAAGACACCTAAACTATTAGGCCTTCTCAGTATTCCCATTTCACATAAACGAATGCAGAGTGGAGCTTCCACATCATTAGGGCAAAAGTGCCAGCCAGGCAGCCTCCAGGGCGGCCAATATATTTCACAAAGTTGACAAGTGCAGGAGCAGGTTTGGGGTATTTTGTTCCATTCTATACCTCATTGCAATTACAAGACCTTTGCTTTCTGTCTCGGCTTCTTATTGATTAGACTTAATAGTGAGTGGGAGGGAGCTGGTGCTAAGTTGATTAGGTCATCACAATGGCCCTGACGGATAGAGGTTTATTTCTCAGTTATTGGACCACTGACAGCCAGTGAGAAGATGGCTTCTTTAGCTCATTAATCTAACACGACTCACCTCCACCGTTGGCTTGAGTCATTATTTTCTCCAAACAGATACACACAAGGAAAAAGTCTCACCCTTTTCTCATCCTTCACGATGTAGTTGCGGCCAAGTTTCTTTGTCAGGTGTGGTGCCAGCACGTCGAAGCGGCGGCGGAACTCCGAGAAGACCATGTGATCAGGGTACCCTGGAAGGACGACCACACAGGTGAGGTTGTAGAGCTGTATGTCTTTACTGAAATATTTCTTCAAACCACAGTCTTCCTGCCATAGAGCACGGGTGGGTGTCTAGGGAGAGCTCATCAACAGTTAATGAACCACCCATCAGGTAAGACTTTATTGTGTGCTAACAGAAATAAGAGCCTTCAGGCTCCGCCTAGTCCAGGGGAGGCCAACTTTTTGAACAATTAAATGAAGGGCCATGTATGTTTTTCAGTTTGATAATCATAAATGATGCGCAGGCCAGAAAAGGGCAATTTTTTAAACATTTACACAGTAGAACCATTATATTGTCTGTTTAAATGTCTCATTTAAATTCTGATTCAGATGTACAAGAGTGGGCTGGTGAGTTATTACCTAGTGCAGGCCAGATGAAATTTGCCCACCCCTGATCTAGTCCAACATCCTTGACGCTCTGGTCATCTGCCTTCAGGACCTACCTAGTCACGTCCTATCTAGTCCAGACATCTGGTCATCATCCATCTCACCTTGTCTGTAGATCCTGAGGGCGTCCAGCAATTTAGAGCCGCGGAGCTGAGCTCGGAGCAGGGCCACATCCAGCTGCATCAGGCCAGAGTCTCCATTCTCCCCCTGAGCCTCCGCCTCCCCTCTGCCTGCTCGCAGGGCATCAGCACTAGGCAGCAAGCAGTGGACAAAGTGCACCCTGGATCTCCTCACGGTGTCCAGCAGAGCATCCTGCAGGAGGGAACGATCAGCTGGGACACAGAGAGGGCTCGAAGGCGTAGCCCGGCCTAATCAGATACCAAACCTACTTAATCATATGCATGGGCTTTCCACACAGGCCCTCGCTAATGCATGTAATAGCACATTTCACAAATTAAGCAATTTAATCAAATAATCAGCCTCGGTTTTAAATGGTATAGTTAAGGAAAGCACTCTTAGGAGCAGGAAATTGAGTGCCTGGGCCCAGCACAGGGACAGCTCCCAGCTCCTACTCTTTAAAGCTGTAATAACACAGTGAAAACGCAGGAAGATGGATGATCTCCCAAAAGCTATGTGAACACCTCTCCCTAGGGAAGGCATACTATATTAGGCAATTCTAATTAAAAGACTCCCATTACTGAACCGGCCTGTGTGTAAGATTCAAATGAAGGACCCTGTGGGCCGACACGTCCATACTGAAATATGAATCGGAGGGCACCAGAGGCGGCAGTTAGCATAGCGGTTACAGCATGTAACTGAAAGGTTGCTAGCCTGCAAGTTTAAAAATTGGTCATTCTGTCCCGGAGCAAGGCAACTAATTGCTGCCCTGGTCGTTGCAGTGAATTACAAGATACCTGGCAAAAGAAAGGTCGAAAGTGTTTTAAAAAGTAAATTAATGAGAAGTTCTTTCTCTTCATCAGACCAGCCCACTGTAAAAAACTTCCAACGACTTACAACTTGAAGTTTGATTTGGATGCAAAGGGACTTCTTCTTGACAGCAGCCACCCCGGTTGTAAAGGTTTTCCTCATGCTTGAGGCGCGCCTCATGGCCAGCTGAGAAACGCCCTCCAGGCCAGCGATGGAGCCAGATAGAATGGTAGCCCCGCCCCCACGGCTCATAAACAGACCACTTATATTCTTCCTAGAGGAGAGAGACCAATCAGACATAGTCAACAATGTCTGTCGCAGGCTTGGCCAATCAAGCGAGACAATCATATGAGTCTTACTTTTGGGAGTCCTGAAGGAGACTCCCGGCATTGATTGAGGCAGGGTTTTGTTTAGCATAGCTCAGCCAACCACGGGCATCATACTCCACCCAGTCTGTGCCATGACTGTGGCCCAGCAGGAAGTGATGAGGCCTCTCACTCTTCAACAGCAAGGTGTGACCTGGGCCAAGATAGAAGACAAAGTGCTGATGTCTGGACTCATGCTTTAAAGTGAAAAATTAACAACAAACATATTTGGACATACAGACATGTAATCTGCACAACACTATTTGTAGATAAAGGTTACCCAATTTAAGAAATGACACTGAAAGATTGCAATGTATAATCATTTATTCTTCATAAATGTGTGCTAAACTAAATAATACATCACTAGCTGCAATAGCTGTTGTTGTCCGCTTTGTTACAAGAAATATCTACATTAATGTATTTCCTCCAGTCTTCTCAGTCTCTGACATCACCTTAGAGGAATCTTTGCCCACTCTTTATAGTACTGCTTCATTACTGCATCATGTTCAAGGGCTTTCTTGCATGCACTGCCCGCTTCAAGTACCACCAGACAATTGAGAGGATTGAGATCTGGGCCTTGACTCTGCCATTCCATAACCCTCTATTTTCTTCTTTTTGAACTACTGTGTTGTAGCTCTGCTTGTGTATTTTGGACGATTGTGCTACTGCAGGTTTGTTCAGCTTTCTGGCTTCTACCAAGCATTCTAGCCATTTTTGCAATCTACAATATAAGACAGTAGTTACTGCTCACGCGTGCTTCCTTGCTACTACTGGTATAAACGCTGCCTTGTGTACAGTAGGCAACTCGAGTCAGTCGGCGTGGTATTATAGCCGGCACTTGATAAGGCAATTATTTAGATGGAGGGGTTATGTAGGTTGTTTTAAATGTGTTGGTGTTGAGTTAAGTGTATACACTTACATCTAACAGAACATTGCAGTTACGTCATTAAGAATGCGGGGGGATAATTTTATTATTATTTTATACTTTTTCACCTGTGTCACGCCTGTGTGAATTTTCTTTCTGACAGTTGTCTCATGCATTTTGACAATGATTGTGGCTAGAGAGGCCTGAAGACACCCTGTGTTACCCTGGGATTCTCACAGTCTTCTAAGAACATCTTTCAGCCAGCTCTTGGCCAGAAATTGGTATGACGACCTGTCCTATGAAAATTACCAGTGGTCTGGAATGCTCTCCATTTGTAGATGTTCTGCCTGAAAGAGGAATTATGTACTTTGAATTGCTTGAAAAAGGCTTTGATACCCTCCCAGTCTAAAAGGCATCAATAAACTTTATTTTGAGGGCCTCAGATGGGTGTTTTGGTTCTGGCACAATGCGTTATTGCACATCCATATGGTTAAGACCAAACCAGACCAAGTTACTAATCTTTCTAACTCTAATGATTTTTTAAAAACTCATTAGCACTGTTTTGGTGCACCTCATAAAACCATTTTAAGTAATTGTAAAAGTAGGGGTGTTCTAAATTGCATTTGTGTTTATTATATTACATAAATGTTTTTTGTGATTGGATGAATTGGTTTACTTTTATTAATTAACATAGTTGGAATTTTGCCCAAATATCCAAATATGAAACAATTTATGCATTTCCAAATGTGAATTTCCACATTAAAAAAAATACATTTAAATGTATCATTACATTTTAGCAGATAACAGATCATACATTAACCTGTTTTCTTCAGTTTTGACACAATTTAGTTTAGAATTTGGTAATTCTGAAAACATTCTTTGAGGATACTGTCTTAGACATAATCCAATTTTGGCAGACCACCGATTCCTACTCTTAACTAATACTGTACAGAACTTAAAGTAACTTTTCACATTCTGTTAACGAACACCAACATAACGTCGTTGAGTTGCTGGCTTATGCCCACACCATTCTAACATCAAATGATGCTTTATGGGGCTTCCGAGTAGCTCAGGGATCCAAGGCACTGCATTGTGATGCAAAGCTGTCCACCAAAGTCTAGATTCAAACCTTGGCTTTGTCACTTGCCACAATGGCTTTGCTTTATCATATTCAATTCAATAAGTTTTTAATTTTATAATGCACCGAAACGTTTTCAATGGGTGACAAGTCTGGACTGCAGGCATATCAGTTTAGCACCTGGCCTCTTTTACTACTGAGCCATGCTGTTGTAATAGATGCAGAATGGATTGCAGCAAATGTTGCTCCAAAACCTGTATATAATGCTCAGCATTAATGGGGCCTTGGTCCCTGCAAGTCACCCCTGCCATGTGCACTAATGCACCCTCATACCATCACGGACGCTGGCTTCTAGACTGAGTGCTGATGAGCCGGATGGTCCCTCTCCGGAGGACGCAGCGTCCACGATTCCAAAACATTCCTTCAAACTTTTAATATGTCCGAAACTGGACATATTGAGCCCAGAAAAGGCGAGGTGGTTCTGGATCTTGTTGTAATATATGGTTTATTCTTTGCGAGGTACAGTTTCAACTTGCATTTATGGATGCAGTGATGTACTGTTTTCACAGACAATGGTTTTGGGAAGTGATCTTCGGGCCCATGCAGTGCTGTCCACTACAGAATCATGTCTGGTTTTAATGCAGTGCCGTCTGAGGGCCCGAAGATCACAACCATCCAATATTGGATGATAAGATATATTGTCTTTGTGGGATTTTCTATTTAATATAAAGTTCAAATGATTTGCACATCATTGCATTCTGTTTTAATTGACCTTTTACGCATCGTCCCAACTTTTATGGAAACAGGGTTGTAGATGTTTCGCTTGTTTATACAATCCAATATGATCCATACTTAAAAAATGTGCTTCTAACCCTGGGAAATGAATCAGTCCGTACAATGGCTGGCACAGAGATATCTGTACCATCCTGCTATCATCATCATCATCATCAACATAAATTATAACAATCAAATAGTTTTTGTCCAACCAGTATTTAATAATTGGTTAGGATTTGGGACACATCATCATTGCGGAATGCATTTATGTATGTGCAAGTCTACGCCAAGCCCTTCCACATCTCTCAGACATCTGGTATTGTGAGTTTAACTGGAAGTATGAGAAGACAGATTCTTAACATCACCAGCGTCCACTACCACACCCACCTGCCTGAGCAGGAAACACAGACGATCCTACAAGCAAATCGAGGTGAGGCGAAAGGATGAGTTCTACAGGAAAGTAAGGAGTGAGATCTACAATCAGCGTGTTTTCTGATGGATAGAAGCCCTGGGTTTTCAGAGCAGGCTGCCCATCTGGTAAGTTATTTTTCATGTATAGCTTTTTTATGGAGGGGGGTTTGGCCAATTCATGCTTTTTTTGTTAGACAGCGGTGAAAGATGGTGACAGGACGTCACTGAATCATTTGGGGCCAGATTTGATCTCACGGTACCACAGCTCTTGTCCCCTGGAGACAATGGCTTAATAAACCACCATCTTAGGTCACACATTTAAATAAGTTCAACACTTAGTATGGAGGAGTGTGTGTGTGTGTGTGTGTGTGTGTTCATACCTTTGCTCTGGCCTTCTGCAGGACCATAGTAGCTGAAGAGACGTCCCAGTAAAGTGTCCTCCGAACCACCAGTTTGCAGCGCCTCCTCTTCCATCAGCCACAATAGGCCCCGCGCCTCATCTGTCCTCAGAGTCCGTACCTGCAACACACACACACACACACACACACACACACACACACACTCATGACACCTTCCCACACACTGGGTAGATAACACATGCTTTGCTAGATTGTCCTTCTTTCTGATAGTTATACAATCAACAGTCTCACCGAAATAGAAACTGACATAGAAAACGGTTCGCTGTAAAACCTACACGTACTGACTCACTTTAGCAAAGACACTAAACCAGCCCCCTCCTACTCACTCTTCAAGGCCTGAGGCAAAGCCAGCTCTAATAATCTAACCATCTACTTTGTAGAAATCATTCTGTAGCCTGAGGAGATGTTGGCAAACCTTGTTGTAGTAACACTTTCACCTGGAATAACACCGCACATTTCCCCTATCTAAGACAATTACACAACAATGGCGACAAAGTCAGTTGAAATGATTTATGGCCCAACATTTCAGATTTACTGGCCAAATAAGACAATGCAGAGATACTGCTTTCACATTCATGAATATATTGAATGAAAGCCTAATTGTTTCTTGTGAATTGTAGACTGCAAAAATACAGGCCTTAGCCATGACTCTCAGTAATATCAGAATAGCAGCTCAGTTTTTGAAGCCTACACTCGGCACAAGCCACTCAGCAATTAGCACGACAATGGTACCCACAATGAGCTTTTTGTTACAATTGAACTTTAACCCTGCTCTCAGTTGAAAAGTATGTTTCTGAATTAAAGCAGACCTACCCAGATACACGCACACGCACGTGTGCGCACACGCACACGCACACGCACACACACACACACACACACACACACACACACACACACGCGCGCGCCTCTTCCTGGAAAGACTTCACGGCAAAACAACAGAGCCCAGTAATCTCATGGGTACTGAGGTTTTCAATGTCAGGGGATAACATTCGAAGAGCATCCCTGCAAATGTCCCTGTCCATGCTTATTGTCTTGGACCAACAGAGCTCCAACAGCATGGACTATGCTATTCTGTTGTTTCTGTCAGCCTCCACTAGTTCTGTGCCTTTGACGACTGCCCCAGCAGGGCCAGGATCCCTTACAAAGTAGACCACTCAAAGCAACCAAACAGCCTTTATTCCGTAGCTGGCTCTGACATTGTGAACACCATGTTCTTTCTGTTTCCATCGCACACCTCTCAAACCGGAAGAGAAGCAAGACCTGATCATTTTTATTCTACCAGAGTGGGTTTTTGTTTGCTGGATGAAATATCCCCCCCCCCCGTTTCCCTGGCCATTCCTCCATGGAGGCATTTCTTTATGCTCACTTTTCTCAGGTAAAGAAAAAAAAGTTAACAATAAACAGTAAATCCCAGAACAAGCAGAATGCCTACAATCCCGCTCGACTGAGTCACTGTGAATCACAAAGGAATGTAATTATGCGTGCATAAACGTGCACAGTGACACTGTGTGGGCAGTGGGAGGCAGGATGCCATGACTACAGAGATCCGGCAGAACAAGTGCCAAGACTTTTGATTATGTTGCTCGATGTCAGTAGTCAAGTAAACTTAGGTATTCAAGTGAATATATTGAAATTACTGCAATGAATATTGTAATAGTATTAAAGTAAATATAGTGTAGATTTTAAAGTAAATAGCGTAGGTACTGATGTGAATATAGCATTGGTACTAAAGTGAATATAGCAATGGGATTAAAGAGAAAAGAGTGAATATTTCAAAGTGATTATAGTGTAGGTACTGCAGTGAATATAGTTTAGATACTAACGTGAAAATAGTGTAGATATTCAAGAGAATATACAGCGGGAACTACAGTAAAGTGAATATAGTTTAGGTAGTTTAGAGTATCCTTACCAGTGCCTGACTTGAAGCTTGGTCCACAGCATCGACAGACAGAGATGTGCTGGGCTCCATGTCATCTAATGCAAGCTCTATGTTCTCCTAAAGGGGAACCAATGACAACAACATGCATCTGAATAAAGTTTTAGTGGTCTTTAGGAATTAGTTATTCATCTCATTCATGATCAGCTACAGTGCCAAAATAATGGCATAATACATAGTAAAATGACAGAGCGGAACATCCAAATGGCAAACTCTCCATGGTGTTGTAAAATTCAAAACATTTTGTAATAATACAAATTGAAAAAATGATTGAATGTGCAAACGGTAACCAGGCGGATTGAGAAGCTAGTACTCCGTAATAATCAAGGGACAAATTACAGAACGCTGTTAAATTATTGTTGTGTTAGCAATTTTGTGAATTTGTGTAGTGTTAGCTATTTTACTCACGACAAGAACTAGGATTTCTTTTCTAATTGGACAAAAGCCATGTGCTGTGTATACAATTAAAATGTTAGTTGTGTTGTTTTCCCAAATGATTTTTTTGGCTCATTCCTTTCACAAGTCACTTGTGAAAGAATTGTGACAGTTTACCCCACAAATGCAACCAATGGTTTCTTGCAATCAGTCTTCCGACTCAAATGTCCGCTGACCTATTGTGCTCAAAACTGTGGAGAGGCCTATGGCCGAGTTGGTCTGCATCGCCAGCAGAGAGGGAGCCATTTTCAGCTGTAACACCCCTACCCAAGTTTGTCAGGTGTGAGGGAAAAGCCGAGCAGCTCCGCACGGATGGTGACGTGGACATCTCGCCTCGATCCTGAACTCGAATCCATCGGGACTTGTTGCAATTCCAGTTAGAAACGTTTTGCCACAGAGCTGCCACCCTTATCCAAAGCGACATACAGCTGTGAATGTATACAACTCCGACAGGGTCCCCCCATGGAGATCCAACCCAAAATCTCTGGAGTCGCAAGCACAACGCTCTACCAACCGAACCTGATTCGTCAGTCTCACACTCAGTGTTTCCTAATTTGCCGCAACCTTTCTTCAGCTGGCCATGTGAGCTTTGATCGGGTGCATTCTGAGTTGAGAAACGAGGCATTGCCAAGTACAGGTCGGTCGAAAATATCCTGATTACGGCAGTACAGGCTCATACCCTCTCATACGCTTCTGATGTGGCGCAGAGGTAGAGATTACTTGGCTGGCTATGGAAGGACAACTGTTGTGTGTAAAACGCGTGATTAGACGACATCAGGTAGGACACAGAGATTTGGCCTCACGCTCACAGGTGAACAAACCACCGTTGGATTTCAGGTTTGCCGTGGCAAGAGAGAGGGCATTAACAAAAAACCAGAGGGCGTTAGCCTTCATCAGTCCGCTGCTGCGCAATCCAAGCCCAGTTTACACAGCCGGGCACAGTGTAATTGATCTCGCTTTCTGCCCGACGGGGGAGGAGAAACGGCAATCATGTAGCCATTTCAAAGTCAATGTGTGACTGACACCACTGATGAGAGGGTGGGAACCGTGAGCCATGTAAAGTGACTCTGGGTCTGTAAAACTCCCATGGATTTATTATTATTATTCTGGGCTCTGTGTAACTCCATGACTCAGAGGCATGGGTAATGCACCATCTATCCTGAGGTATTCCATTGACTCCATTGATATTTGAATCTCCGTTTAAAAGCATTAGTCTTAGAGTATGTGCACTGTGTATAATAATATACCTCTTTGTATCTCTCCAGCTCCTGTACAAAGGTGCGCTGATAAAACAGTGTCTGGAGGCGCTCCTGGGTGTAGTTGTGGCAGAGCTCTTCAAAGGTGGCGCCGCGCTCCCTCTTGGCCAGCCGTGGGTTCTGGAAGCCGGGGGTGTCCACGATGAGCAGTGAGCACAAAGAATGCTGGCTGGACTTCAGAGCCCTGAGGCAGCATGCACACACACACGCGCGCGCGCACGCACGCACGCGAACACACGCACGCACACACGTACACATGCGTACACACGCGCACACATGTGCACACACGTGCACACACACGCACAAGTCAGTCAGAGACACAAAAACAGGAAGAATTAAAAAACAAACAAGAAGTGCCAGGCAGCTGAGCCCAAAGCGGGGAGCCAGCTGTAGAGGTTTGTGCGTGTCATTTCCCTCCATCCCTGGTGCTGTGGTGACTAACCGGTTGATGAGGGAGATGAGGAGGGTGAAGAGCTCAGAGTACAGACCAGATGCCATGGCTTCTAAACACTCCACAGCAGTGGCCTTGGAACCTGGAGGGACAACAGTGTAAAAGAGGAACCATTTTGATGGTAATCAGACCACCCAGCATACATGGCAACCGACTGATTGGAAATGATTTTATTGCAGGGAACCAGATAAACCCAGAACTCTGACCACTGAAACTCAGAGGTGATGTGAGAGGAAGGCAATCAAAACCGTGAGTGGGTCCTTCTGAATTGTGAATATACTGAATTGTGGGTCTTACTGGCTTGTGGGTCTTACTGGCAGAGAAATGTCAGACTCAGTGTTCAAATCAAACCCCACCACATTCACAAGACATTGAGCCTCTTGCCACTGGGCCCCTAGCATCCCTTTGTGTACATTGCTATCCCACGCATTGTCTGGTTTCACCTGAGAACGTTTGAGACCCAACACAAAGCACAGTGTAATTTAGGAAGGTTGTGAGCCACTGCGATTCAATATAATGTACCATATCCAGGAATAAAGCTGCCTAGTATGAAGAGGATGGAGGGAGAAATAGCTGTTTGTTTGGAGAGGGAGTTCTACCGACTGTATACAGTACACCGTGTCCTTGGAGCTGTGTGTCAACCTCAGATAAAACTCTCAGAGGTCCTGGACATGTAGAAAAATCAATGGAATGCAATTATAATTTCAAGGGCAATGCATAAAGAGGACTTCTAAAACCGTCCTGATATATTTGTTACACCTACCAATACACAACGCCTCTTGTTCTGTGGTTTTCATTACGCAGATAAGCGTTAACTTTCAGAGAACCATGTCATTTACTCTGGGTGATGAGCGGAGCTTAAACTGCGTGTAGGGGGAGGTTTACCTGAGACGTCTCCTGGTGCCTCGTCTGTCCCCTGGCGTAAGGAGCTGCCTCTGGGCAGGGAGCCCTTCGCCTGGTGCTTGAAGATGGAGGATGAGAGTTCCTCTAGGGTGCAGCCCAGTAGGTAAGCAGCCTTCTGCGCCCACTCATGACGGGCAAACTGTTTCCTACCAGCTGAGACAGACAGACCAGCATTATCTCCTCAGCCAACCACCATGTGTATGCACAGTCCATTCCCCACCGGAGACGATGTTTGCTGACTGAGTAGAAGCGTGCGTGTAGGTCACTTGGACCCGGCCGGGGCTAACACAGCTGTGATAGTTAACAGTTAATAACAACTGCCTCATTAGGACGGCGGAAAGTACTACGCATCCAAACAGTACAATGGAATAAAGGTCACGTATGCCCACAGTCCCAATTGCTAAAAGGCATTTCTGGATGTAGTTCTCAAAGATCTTACATTTTCTCAGCATTATTTTTCACAACAACACAGTTTGTTCACAGATTCAAAATGTACTGTCCTTCTCACTTTGCCAAATCACAAGCCTCATTCTGCAAACTTTGACTTTAATCCTGATGATGGGGCTGTAGATGAGGAGTTGTATTTTCAGTGTGGTGTTACACACAAACCCTCCTCACACACTTAAGCAACTGACTATGGAACAAACAGTCGGGCCTCTCACTGAGGCATGCTGGGATCTCCCCATGAGTGTCACGTGGGCGCTTGTGTTGTGACAAGCGAAAGGGTTGTGAAGACGATCAAAGAAGAAGACTGAGGACTTCATTAAAATGCTAATGACACCATTTCTGCTCACAGCGATAAAAGCACAGAGACAGAGCACAACACAAAAGGGTTTTTACCTTTATCTGTGTCTGCAACGTGAGGGGCGCAGCATGCAACATGCAAGAGCAGGTGGTTAAAACAAAAACAACACAGTTAGAACAACAGTAGCATTTGATACATTGGTTGTACTGACAAAGTTTGATCTGATATGCTTATCTAATAAGTAGTCTGTCTCTCTCTCACACACACACACACACACACACACACACACACACACACACACACACACACACACACACACACACACACACACACACACACACGCATTAACAGGTTATGACAAGCTGCATTCAGGAGATTTATTGAAAAACATCTATTAGAGTTGAGGAGTGAAAACAGCACACATTCATCTCGCAGTCATCCTCCATTCACGGTTAGATCCACTGATAGGTGGTGGTGAATACAGCCATGCTTTTCTGAATCAACACTTCAATTCATTATTGAAAACAGGTCTTTGCTGCCCTCTGGTGTAGCCTGGTCAAACTGCACTGCTTATCATTAGGGTGTTCAATCAAAACTCCAAATGATTTCTGCCATTTATAAATGCTCCAAAATGCTTTGATATAAGTGGCCAGTATTGTGGTAACTGATTTACACCAAATGGCAACCAAATGATTTGTTTTTGTCATTCATCTGTCAGAATGTAACCATGAAACATTTTGATAGGAGTTTATAAATTAACACTCCAAAAGAAGAGGAAGGATAAGAAGATCAAATCAGGAGTAGACAGATGACTAGAAGGGTGTCGGTTTGGGTTAATTACCAATGTCCTCTACGACTGACACTGCAGAGGAAGTAACGTTAGATGATGTGAATAATAAATTCAACTGTACACATAAATCTTTCATGACAATAGCATAAACACTCAGTCTTGCCCTCAGCTCTCAGGTGTATTGCAGTCAGATATACTAATTCTCTGCTGAAGTGTAGCAGCAAGCAGACACTGGGAGTTTCCAATGACAAGGAAAGGAATTCAGTCAGCTTGAGGCTGAATTTGGATTGGGACTCTGTCGCCTTGTGAGCTGAACACTTAAATCTCTTCAGTTGTCAAGTGACTGTCTCAAACTGGCACCAAAATTTTTGGTCATGTATTTCGCTTGGCTGAATGCTAAAGAAGGCTGTTAACGTCTCCCCTGGAAGATGATTGACAGTTCCTCTACACTTAAAACAACAACTTTGCTTGTGACAGTCCTTGAAATAACCAAAGGCCCAGGACAGATAGATACATTTATATTTTTGTCATATAGCTGACTCTCTTATTCAGAGCAGCTAACATACATTTTATACATAAAGTACTATACAACTGAACGTATAAAACAACTGGCAGGGAAGAGGAGCGGGTGAATGACGGGGGGGGGGGGGCTAATTAGCTAACCATAAGGATCTGAAGGCCAGATACATAGCCAGGAGCTAATACTACTACTTTTAGGATAAGCGCCATTTGACCAGACAGAATTAGGACATTTCAAGTCCCATATGAAAGCAGGGTAACGTCATCATAACGGCCCTGAGGCATTGGGATTTGGTCTCAAGACCAGAGGGAAGAGTGCCCCCTACAGACTAGACAACACCACTTCCAGTAACAGCTGGTCTTCCATCCAGGGACCAACCAGCAGTGGTGTGCAGGGTGCTATACTGGACAACAGCTGAGGCCCTACGTGTGTTGTTCTTTTGTATCTCAGTTTGTCTTTACTCTTTCAATCCCAGTGGGGGCTACAGTAGTGTTGAATAGAGGGAATTTGCATCTGTCGTTCTTAGTGTTGTCGTAGTTGAAAAAATAAAGAATGCAGCTTCATTAACATTATTAATCCTCTGAAGTGATCATCTGAGGAGGTGTCATTCTCCTGGTGGTCTTACCCTTGGTGGCCCCTGCAGCCCCAAGGTGATAAATGGCCCCCAAGATCAGCCAAAAGGCCCTCTGCTCCTCCCCACTGATCCCCAGGACCCTCATGGCTGCCTGCAGCTTGGTGAACAGCTGGGAGGCCCGCTGCTTATCCTCAGACTGGACAAGCATGGGTGGAGAAATGACAGGCGTTACCATAGTGTTGAACAATCATTTAAAGCATACTATGCACATAAAACAGAACCACTTGTTTCTGACACAGGTCCTTTGGGCCTCGGCCAGAGCTACCTTTAGTTGAGGGACAATTCCAAAAGCGCTGTTTTCAGCAAAGTGGTTGAAGTGCAGCTCCGTCCTGAGAAGTCAAGGAGGGACAAGTTGTCTGTTACAGGGGAAACAAAACCTGACAAATCTACTCCCTTTTCTGACCTTCAACACATTTAAAAGTAAATAAAAGAACGCAGGGCAAGCGAGACAAAAAAAGGAACAGGTGAACGTTCCCTTTGAACAGGTCTGAGGAGGACGTACTTCAGAGAGCTGTCGGCTCCAGCCATGATGTAGTAGAAGACGTTGAAGGTGGATTCCCCTTCGGGTCGCTTGCTCACTCGGAGCTTCTCCAGCAGCAGGGTCTGGATGGAGGCCGACGCCACCTGTCCAGCCTGGTCAAAGTCCAGGGAGACGATGTGGGAGAAGTGACTGGCGTTCCCATTCATGGAGGTGGAGCTGTTCCCGAAAGCCTCCAGGATGGTGTAGACAGCCTGCCATTTCTCCGCTGGGACACGCACAGAGATACAGACCAGACCAAAAGCATTCAGACAGAAATCATCAGGCCAACACTTGACTGTCAAATAAATACGAAAAGGAAATGAATGTGCTCCCTAAAATGGATAACCAACCAGAGAAGGTCTTGCTGGCACTGCCAGCGATGGTAACCAGGTATTGGATCAGGTGCTGACAGTTGGTGGATTTTCCGCTCCCGCTCTTCCCCAATAGCACAATGGACTGGTCTTGACGGGTGGTCAGCAGGTTCCTATAGGCCGACTGGGCCACGCCGTAGATGTGTGGGGCTGTGTCCTCCCTCCTGCACCCCTTAAACATGTGCATCACCTGGATGGGGTGGAAACAGAGAGAGGAAGTCCGAGAAACAGAGAGACAAAGAATAACACCTGAAAACGTCATCACATCTCGCCTCTTCCTCTCTATGAAATATCTTGTCCCATGTCCCGTCCACTTAAGCACCAGACCATTACCTTCTCTGAGTACATGGAGGGGGCGCTGATGGGGTTAATGACCACCGTGTTGGGCCCGGCGTGGGTGTGGATCAGGTTGCCCCCGTAGCGCTGGCGCAGAGAATGCATCACACTGGACTCATTGAGGTACTGAAGCGAGGACAGGTCCTCAACGCGGTCAGACGATGGAGGGTTTGCCTACACCAAGCAGACAGGGGTCAATGAGATCAAACAACAAAGACATTTCAAATAATGAAGACACAAACGTGAAACGAAAAACATTTCTGGCGCACTGCTGTGGCACAGCACGTCAGGCTCACCTTCTCCACGTCATCCTCATCCACATCCAGTAGTGAGCCATCACTCTCCAGTCGGATCTTCACTTTCCCCTCTGGCAAACTGCCTGGCTCGGTCTTCAACAGTGTCGCTGTGGAGACAGAACAAAGTCAATTTGATCTGCACCCACTAAAAGTGCTAAATCAATACAAATATATATTTTAATAATTTCTGGTAAATTAACATCTTGCTTTTATACTGTTAATGTAAATAAAATATTTAAATGTGGTTAACAGCTGAGTATTCTCTGAGTAAGCACTAACCTAAGGAGAACCCATCCTTGTGAACCAGCCAAACCTTCTCAGTGCCGTACCAGGCTTTCTCAGCAGTTATCTGCTCTTCAGTCTTCACCTAAAAGAGGAGGCGCACAGAAACAGTCAGACAGACTTAACAAAACTCAAAGCAAAGAGGCGAAGCATAAGATGAAATACACCAGTTTATTAACTGTAATTCTCAGGAACCTGACAGAACCATTACAGGCCAATGACTAGACATTTGCCCTGGGGACAATTAGTTATCATCAGTTTACTTTCTGTAAAGCTATCAGTATTTAGAGCCCACTATCACAGACAGGAACAGGATAGGAAGGGCATCCTGAATGAAGCATGCTACATAATGTAAGATCATTAGACACCACAAGCCTAACCACAACATAACTAACGCCATGTAAAACACTACAACACAGCTAACACCATATCAGTATCACAACATATCCGAAACAGTACCACAACACAGCTAACCCCACATCATTATTACAACACAGCTAATCCCACATCATTATCACAACACAGCTAACCCCACATCAGTACGACAACCCAAGCTAGCTAAACAACAGTAGCAAAACACAATGGTGTGGCAGTTCGCTACATTATCCCAGTCTGACTAGGTTTAGACTGGATTGTGATCAATTCTAAAGGGCACACTATAAGTTTGCAACAATGCTTAAACAGACAAGGCACATTTCTTATTTTAAATTGCTAGCTTATTCACCAACATTAATGAAGTAGTCCAACAATTTACCACACAACTCCGATGGGGTGGAGCAGAACTAGAAAATAAGCAACACAAACGCATAACACTAGTGCGGTTAAAGTACTAGGTTTTCTGCCAACAGGTCCTGAGATGTCACACTGAAATACCAGCCACATCATTAGCAAACAAAGACAATCACACCGAACCCACTTTGATAGAACACATAAGACAGCATCTTATAAAAAGGTTACTCACTCATGCATTTTCTGAGTATCAGTATTGTACTAATCCACTTTATCCGAAATAGATATCCCAACCGTGGTTAACACACACACACACACACACACACACACACACAAACATACACACACACACACACACACACACACACACTGTGCCAGTCAGGCACAGCAGTAGCCAGACCTTGGGATGAGAGGCGGCCGTATGGGCCGCCTGCAGGAGGGCCACTGTGTCCTGGTCCACCTGTTTCTGGATCAGGACAGGAAGAGATGGGTTTATTCGAGGTCAGAGCTCAACTTTGAAGCTCATACTGCAGGCTCAAACATGCAGGCAACCATGAAATCTAACTTCTGTGAATTAGGGATGATCAGGGTTGGAATGCTCTGGGTAAGAGGGAGCATGCATAACAGATGCAGATGAAGAAAATCACTGACACATTGTAAGAGAACAAAAGAAACTGTAAACCTGTCTACTGAAAGAGGTTTATCCCTTTAGCTTTGCCAGTCTAGGTCACTAAGTCCAGCAGAGCCTGCTTCTATAAGAGAGCAAGATTACTGGGTCATTCGGCTCTATTGCCCACAGAAGGAAATCATTTTGGTCTATAAAAAGTGAGGAGGAAATTAGTATGGGGTGCAAGCAGGTCTCCAGGTGGGTGAGACAGGGGGAGGGGACAACAATGTCTGATAATGTGAGCAGGCTTACAGACTCCAGCTAGGCCCTGTGTGAGGGAGGTGGTTGAGGAGCCAGCATGGGGAGAGGGGTGACATGGAAAACAAGGTACCAGAGAGGCCGGATAGCCACAACCCCACACACAGCAGTGAGGAGAGCAGCAAGCAGAGCATCCCCACATAGACAGAGAGGGGTACGGTTTTCAGTTTTGATATGACACCTGGGATCACCAGATGTATTTGGAATCCTACATAAAAGAACAATACTTCATGTGGCTAAAAACAGACTCAAGAAAATAAACAGCCATGTCATAAAGTGAAAACCAATGGACTGAATACATGGACAATGCAATCTTGTAATATACCATGACACAACTCTACATTTTCCCTGAGTTTGAGAACTCTGCTGTGAAGCCTGAAAGAAGGCCCTCCTCCCAGGAAGAGCGACAGTGCCACCCAGTGCCCACCATGACCCACAGGGGACCGCCATTTCCATTCGTATGACTAAGGAAAACTCCTCGGCCATGACAGGAAGCCCTGTGACTGGAACCGCCGTAGGCCCTAGCTGAAAGGCAACATGGAGGCTGCCAGTCAGTTCTAATCACAACTCCACAGGTCACCCCGCCAATTCCAACCCCTCTGCCAGTGGCCGAGCCCAGCCTGAGGCCACTTGAGACTGCACCTGTCCCCATGCCGAATCACAGCAGGGTGGTAAAGCCAAAGGCTGGTTAAGACTGTCTGACAGCACATGACAGCAGGCAGGCACACCAGCTAAAGGGAGGACATGTTGGAGCTCCAGTGAGGATCTTCCCGCTGCTCTATAGACAGCAGCTCAGGTGAGGCTATCGATGCCACTGTCCTTATAAACGTTTGTTACGCAACACGCTCGGCTTCACCCCGGGACAATGTTGTATCATGACATACGGTCCGTCACCGATCCATTGGTCTCACTGACGGGGAAGGGAGTTTGTTTCACCAATGACACGCCGGCCTATGTTACACTGCTTTAAAACCCCATTGCACTGCAGTCTAAAACCCTACGAATGTCAGCCAGTTAGATATATGCCAGCTGCAGGAAACACACCTGTTCTTTAGAGCCATGGCAACCCTGAGGCTGAGCACTCCCTGAAGCAAGCTTTCCAGTAGAGGACCCAGAGGCCTTCTTCACCTAGATATAACAAACAGATCAGTGACGTCTAATTGAAGGTGTTCCACACAACATGCTCCTGATGTGGTCAGCATAATCACATAATTTGTCCCCAGTTCATAGCGAGGTCGGAGCTTACATCCTAACTGAAGTCACCAAATTGAAGTTAATGTCTACAATGGTCAAGTTGAGTGTTAAAGTTAGGGTTAGGTTTAGGTATAGGGAATGGTTTGCAGATAGGATTTAGGGTAGAGACAAGAGCTAACAATGCTTTCTGAGAAAGTACTCTATTTAAAATGTAAACTGCCTTTTTAGGCAACCAATCACATAACTCCAGCTTCCAGAACAAGATTCATAAAGAAAACCATTTTACATGGGCATAATTCATACTACAAATTTTGCCAACAAAATGATCCACTTATCTCACAGACTGTGCTATTAATTAATTAGCCAGTTAATTTAGCAAAACTTTGATGAAACAGGACAATAAACAGTAGTTTAACTTCTGCCACAAGAGAAATCCTGTCAAAACACTTATGAACCATATCCACTCAGAATATTCTGTGAAGTCAAGGCCCTAAGTCATGCATTCATTTCACACTTAAAACAGGTTAATGCGTGTTAAGTGCAGCGCACGTCAGAACTGCACGCTCCATTGAATGATGCAACACGTTTTTAAGCAGGCATTTTGAAGGCACACTGTACCTCGGGCTTGTTCACCGATGATGAGCGAAAGGCAGGGACGAACCCTGGAGGGGGAGCAAGGGTGTCGGATTTCGGGGCAGGGATGAAACCCGGTGGTCGGGCTATAGGATTTTGTCTTGGTGCAGGAATGAAGCCTGGAGGAGGGGCAAAAAGGTTGTTTTTTGGGACAGGTGCCGGGATGAAGCCTGGAGGGGGGGCGAGAGGGTTGGCTTTGGGTTTCGGTGCAGGGATGAAGCCTGGAGGAGGGGCAAAGGGATTGGCTTTGGGTGCAGGTACGAACCCTACTGGAGGGGTAAGTGGGTTTGGTTTGGGAGGGGCTGGAGAGGAAACAGAGGTGGAAAGGTTCTCCTCTGCTTTAACCTCTGTTGGCTCTTTGACCTCTTCTTTTTCTTCCTCCTTTTCCTCCTCTTCTTCCTTGCGGTCTTGGGTGCGGTTGCGAGGCCGGTGCTCCTTGGTCCTCCCTCGGCCCATCAGGCTGGCCAGGCCCACGGAAATGTCATCCTTCTCGTCCTTCTTGCCAGGAAGTGGAGCGGTCTTGGGTACAGATGTGGCCATGGGGGCAGCTTTCGGAGGCTCTGGGCCACAGCCCTGAAGAGGCTCCCCCACCCCGGGTACCTCCTTCCGAACAACCCTCCGAACAACCTTCACCCCCTTCTTCTGTTGGGGCTCCTGGTCTTCAGCACCCTCGTGTCTAGAGGATGAGGCAGCCGGGGGTTCACTCCTATTTGTTTCCCTGGTCGACGTGGCTCCTGGCTGTGGTTCACCACTTACTTCAGCTACAGCTTCATCGCCGTCAGACTGAACACACACACACGTACAGTAAGGACAAGGATCTAACGGCAGACAAATAAAACCGGATATTTCGAGCAGTGACTGATTCACCAAACATCATCTATTGTTCACCAGCCAAGTAACTGTCGACAATAGAGAGAGGACAACTGTGTCAAAACATCTGCCAGAACACAAAGTACAGAAAGTCATTTACAGGCAGAAATGTTTCTCCTTTTCCATCTTGAAAATATTGCATTTGGCTGCACACAGATTCCTCAGATCATAACTCAAGGAGACTGGAAGGATGGCCTACAGAATAAACCGATTAAGTGTGGTTTATGTTGGCTTTTAGAGGTCCCCCATTATAGAGACCTCTCAGATAGAATGGATGGCTGGCTCCCCGTCTGCCTATTACCACTCTAGTGTTTATGACTACTAGACCTCTGGAACAGAGGTCACAATGTGGTGTAAGCTTGTTCCATGGATCACTTTAAACTGCAGAAGAGGGTATCAAAGAAGTGCTATTTTGCCCTCCCCGAGAGTCGAAACACAGGTGAGGAAAAAGAGCCACATTGCTGAGAAGAAAACCAGCCACATTGCCCTCCTAGCCCCAATGGATCTACATCTAGATTGTTAGACATTAAATGCAAAGGCACACAGTGATGTAACACTTACATTTGAGGCTGGCTTGGTTTCAACCTACAAGAGAGAAAGGTGAAGAGGGGCAGATCAAACCCAGAACTTAAGCTTGGTCTCCATGCAGGAACGCCATGCATTTTGTTTGACCCTAAAATCCCTCCCTTGTCCGCGGAGCACCAGATCATGCCCTCCTTCAGCATGAAACTCAGCTAACAACCCTAAATATCCATGAATCTTTCCTTTTAGACTTAGCTTTTAGAACCTCAGCTGACAACGGATAACAGTCACAAACGTACGGAAGGCATCGGTGAACATATAAAGGTAAATCCAGACTTCCCTTTTGTCGCCAGAATGAAAAACGCGAACTGTAAGCCATTGCAGTTGACTGGAGTTCATGGACTGAGCCAGGTTGGTGGAGGGGAAGGAGATAGACAGACAGACCGTTACAGAGGAGGAGGACAGGGTCTGGGGATGAATCAGGGACTGGGTTTAGGGGCTGTATGGGCACTGCTGTCTTCACCCCACCGGGGCAATAGGATCATGCAGTCTGACGCAGCACTGAGACATAAAGACATGAAGAACAGGATGAAATGGAGACACGGGTTAAAGGACAATCTCATTTACCTCAGAGAGACCGGACTTCAGTTTACATTCACACTATAGAAATAGATCGACCAGTTTTTGTCAAGATATTATTTCAATTCACAGAACGACAGCTGGAGTTACTACAATATGTTAAAATATTCTCCCTTATAATGGATTCATAATGTATTTGACTACAGCATGTCATTTATTCAAGGCAAACACTAGGTCGATATTGCCAAGAAGAGCAATGTGGAGTGCGTAGCATTGGGTCTGTCTGTTATAACAGTGTAAATGTCTGACATACCAGTGGTTTAATCTGCAGCAGAACAGTGTCACTGACATGATCACAGGCCTCAGAGTGAGTGTAAGGGTTCTGCATGTAAGGTGATAGTGTGGTTAGACTGTGTTGTTAGGAGTGAACTTTACATATTAAAAAGGTAAAGTTCCATTTAGAACATGACGTTAAAGGACAACAGAGCCAATCGGTCATACACAAATGAATTCATGAATAAGTGTCATACTGATGACATCCCAAGAAGCACACAGTCAGCCAATGAAGGATAACGTGGAAGTGTGGACTCTGAACCTATGGGGCCCTACGCAGAACGACAGCCCCGGCTGTTCTGTAGAAACATCTGCCTCCATCTCTAATATTGTTTTATTCATAGGTGCCATTCAGTTAAAGCCAAGTTCACTGCCCAGTCAGCTAAGACCAGCCCAAAACTGGAGTACAGGGAGTGGGTACCCTGGGCCTTCTCCAAGCAGCAGAGCGAAGCAGCACAGCAATGTTTCACCATCGTGCCCTAGCTTTCAACAGACATGTTTCACTCCTATTAATAGTTCCCAGCAGCAGAGGAGGCCATTCTGAGACATCACCAGACCCCTAACGGACACAGCACAACAGATTCTGAGAACAACACACTGCCGAGCCCATAAAGAGCCTGTTACCTTGCGTCCTGAGGCCTGATCAGTGTTCACTCCACACACCAGGAGGTTTGGATGTGGCTTGGAGGAGAAACACGCCTGCTTGTCCTGGTGGGAAGTTAAGTCAAACTCCGGGAGTTAAAACTGTGTGCAAGGCAGGATCAGAGCTCTGTCCGTCTGTAGATAACAGGGAGGACGTAACGCGATAGGACCCTGCATGGAACTCTGGGAGGGGGACAGCTGCTGGGATACATGGTGGCTATTAATAGCAGCCCACAACAGGCACCATGACACAACCATGTCCCCTGCCCCCTCTCATCTCCTGCCCAGCAAAAGGAAGACCACCGGTCCTCCCTGTTCCTGGAGGGCACAAGGCCTCCTCCCAGCCTCTCCTGGGCTAGTCTCAGCATTAATCTCGAGGCCCGAGGAGGTGTGCCGGAGAGCCTGAAAAGGCACGGTCAGGTCTAATCCCTCAGTCCTCTGAGCTAAATGCATAAGTAGTCAAGACTGAGGGATGAATACAAAGATCTACATTCAAGATATCTGGGAACGAGATTAGCGTCAAACCAACCGAAAACATTCATTCTGGCTCATAAAAGCACAAACCATTACAACTGGCTGAACAAATAAACAGCTCGTCTACATTCAGAATCACTGTGCACGTTAAGACAACATCAGAAAAGAAGGTCTGGAATATTTATGATGATCAGATTTCAGCACAGGCCACCATTATATGTTTATCTTCTCTCTTCATTCAGAGAGTAATTTTGCTTCTCAAACCACAAGAGGGTGCTATAAGCCATAACACATTTGTCTGCTGCTTCAATTTGCTGAAAGTATTGTTTAATTATTCAACTGACCTATACACCACATTCATATGAATTGTTTTTCTACCACAGATGTAGTTGAAAAAGTCTATAAAATACAAATATGTATGTATAAAAGTTTGTATTTAGCCATTAGCTGAAAAAAAAAATCACTCCACAAAACAATGCATTGTGGGAAAATGGGTGTAACATAACACGAGGTCTGGGCCAGGAGGGAGAACAGTGTGCTCAGCTGCTGATTGGGTGTGGTGGGTAGGGGGAGTGGCTGCAGGAAGATAACACAGACCTGCAGACAGTGCAGCCAGGCTGGTGGAATCTAATGTGTTTGCTCTATCGAACACAGCCCACTAATCCCTCCATCCTCACATCCCAGTGTGTGTGTTTCTAACTATGTAACAGGGACAACAATGTCCACAAACATTGGTTACATCAGAAAAAGGTGATTAATGGGGCTCTTTTTCCTGTCCCCATTTAAAAAAAGGCAAATTTGGCCCTAAAATTGGGATGTTAGGTAAAAATTACAATTGGGGTTAGGTTTAGGCACTGGGGCTGGGTTAAGTTTATGCATTCATTCTAATCCCCATTAGGTAACTAAGCAAACATTTGAGTGCACGCGGGTGTGGGTGGGTGTGTGTGGTGGTGAGTCTGTCTACACTGTTTAACGCTGATCAAAGATAAGCAGCCGGTAACTCCACACAGCTCGGATTCTGACCCAGTTCAAACTCTGGCTGGACACAGAGGATATATGAGGTAAACATGACCCAGATCATACAAAATCACAGTGAATCCACCAGACACAGACCTGATTTCAACTCTGTATCCAACAAACCACCTGGTTGATAGATAAATGCTGACAAAATATTCAAGAGGAAGTAATTATCATGCTTAATAACCAGGGTGAAGAAGAGCCTTTAATAGGAAGTTACAACAATGACTAGGCCAAATGTTTTGGTACTGAACCGTTTCAATTACAACATTGTTCAACAGGAAGTGAAATGCCACTAGGATATTTGGCCTCATTAGGGAGAGTGAGGTGTGACATCAGGTCTATAGAAGATGACATGGACAGAGAGACTATGGTCTCAGTAAGTCAGGACAGTTTTGGGGACCAGGAGAACACTGCAAACAGATGGTCCCAAAACACTGCTTATATGTAAAAAATATATATAAACAAATCACTCTACGAATACATTTTTGTGCTGATGTGATGTAGTTTTCAGGAAATATTGGATTGGTTGCCTGTTAGACATGTTGAAGCTGGAACAATAATGAAGAGAATTCTCCATGTCCTATACTATTCCAATTTGACAGTAAATCACATTCAATCAATATAATACATTTCTGTCTGAACATTCTCAGCCTTTGAATGCTTGAGTGTGAAAGGTCAACTGACTTCTCTGGAGGTGCTGACATTAGTGAATATTATTGAACCTTCTATTATCATTGTGATTATTATCAGACACTATAATGTGGTTGAATATTATTGGAGTCTTTATTACCATTGATTATGATTGGACACTGCTCATCTATGAACAGTTGAATATTGGGAAGCTCAATCTGGCCTTAATGGTCAAATTAAAACTGAAGAGGACCGGCCACCCCTCGGAGCCGGTAACTGACAGGATGCCTTCCTGCCTCTTTAGAGCTTTTCCAAATCACTAGGCATCTACATTTGCATTGCTTGCTTGTCGGTATATTTGCACTTTTGACCGAAGGATTTATTCACTGAATGATTGAAAATAGCAAAAACAAGCAGAAACCTCTGTCCATCTAAAAAGGTAAATATAATTGATAAATACTCACACTATTATTTATAAAATAAATAATTCACTAAGATAATTTTCCATCTATTTCCTTTGTTCAAATGAATTAGTTCAGAGTTGGTAAGTGAAAGTTCCAAAGTTACATATGAAAATTTACTGAACTTTATATTCATATTGAAACAATTTTTTCTCCCACTAGATTCATTTGACTATACAGTATAAAGATGAACATTGGTATGATAGACCTCCAAACCATGTGCTTATTCAAATACCTTGAAATATGATCTGAGTGGTGCTCGACACCTTTGGTAATGTTTTGAATATTTGAATATAAACAAAATCCTGCAGTGCCAGGCTTAAGAACATTTCTGGTATACAGTACCATTCAGCAAAATCAACCCTCAGACACAGAGACTGATGGCATGTGTACAAATGGCAGCATGCAGCCATTGGCTGGGTTTAACTAGGGGGGTTAAAGACCCACACACATGGAGACAGGAAACAGAAGCAATTCATCCCAGTGTGGATTCAACTATGTGTGGGCTGGGGTGATAATGTCAATCACAACACCACATGTCACACTCTCTCTCCACTGGTTTCAGTGCCATGATAGCAGGCTACAGTAAGTTTAGATCATTCCAGACAAGCAGTCATAATGAAGAGCAAAAGCAACAGCAATCAGAAAGGATACACAAAGCATGTACAGGACGAATATAATCCCCCTTGTATTGATACACAAAACAGAAAGGTTTGCCAGATACAGGGGTTCTACTGAGTTGTTACCCGCTGGCTATTGCCTTTTAACACAGGTCAGAGGCTGTAGGTTAAAGAAAACAACATCATCCATGATAATGTCCTCTTCACTGTGAGACAGTGTCCGGAGGAATGGAAGAAACTGGTCCCTGTAGTCCAACCCACTGTAAACCTGACAGCTCTATTATTAAGCACAGTAGCACCGCCCATTTAATCCCTGTGGTCTCCACTGTGTTCATGGTGACATCATCGCCATAAAGCCTCCCTGGGACTGGAGACCACATCACTGAACTGTGCTGCTGCTTGGCTGGGTGATTAAGACCATTACCAATTTCCTAATGACAAGCTTGTCGATCTGCGACCAGACAGGAAATACAAGGTTGAGGATGGAGGGTTATCAAGTCCACTTATTCGATGCTACTGATAGCCACTGGCCAATTACCCTGGGATAAACAGCCGGGAAGCTTCGCCGAAAGCAATAGGGAAAAGTCAGGCAACGATGGCAGAGTAATGGACTGCCTGTTAAGGACTCCATTACTTGCTAATGAAGACCAGGTGGAACAACTGACTCTGCACTGAGAACATCAGGGGATCGTTTGAGAGGAAATGGCACTTGAAAGGACGAGAACTCGATTTGCCCCCACAGTGATTCAGATGAAATCCTCGGTCTGCAGTACATTGTGTCGGCAGGTTAGACAAGCGTCTTACTGGACTGAGCATCCCAGCAACCCATATGATATACAGGCAGTGAAGTCAATTATCAGTCAATTATCAGTCAAGCAAAGAAATCTTTGAGCAAACTGGAATCTGACCTTTGCACACAGAAACTCGTGTCAACAACCATTCGGGATAACGCCATGTCTCTGTGCGAAGTTAGTAATCAGTGAGTCAGAAAGTTGTCCCACATTACGGGCACACGTAGCTACACAAGTACATGCAGAAAACAACCAGGTGTGTCTTGGTGTGTCAGCGAGATAGGAATGCGTGTCTGATAAGCACAGACTTGGGGCCTGGTGGTACACCGGAGGCAGGCAGGCCTCGTCTTGTCAGTGGGGGTTGTCGGTTCCATCGCGAAATCACCACGCGGTCCCGTAGTCCCATAAAACAGCACAACACACAAGAGGATCGACTGCTTGATCATGTGAATTCCATTTGACCTTTTAGCAGTTCAGCAGACATGTTCAGCCAGAGTGCAGTATGGGTAGGGCGTGCACGTTAAGATGGTTGGAAGAACCACACAACACAGTCATTGTTAAAAAACACTGCATTGCTTCAGAACAGGTAAGGGTGGATGGCGGATCAGGGGGAGAGCTGTAGAGTTAAGATAAGCTTTCAAAAAAGATGGTGTTTCAAAGGTTTTCGGAAAATGGGCAGGGACTCTGCTGTCCTAGTTTCAAGGGGAAGTGGATTCCGCCATTGGAGGGCCAGGACAGAGTTTGGGCCAAGCCAAGTGGGAAATGCCCTCCCAAAGGGGTGGCACAGGCAAGAGGGCAGTGAATCCATGTCAGCAGTGTATGCATAAACTGTGATACTGTCAAGTGGACAAAACATCAGTGAACCTTTGACTATTGCCTGAGTTTAGCTTTCAGTTCCACTAAGAGGAAATGAAAGGGGAAGCTTATGTAAATCAGGTCAAGACAGAAGATCTCCATCAATAGGCTGTGTATCATGGCCCAATACTCGAGGACATTCTACGATGGAAAACCAAGTGCTCTTTAGCACTGATATTAAGACAAACATGCCGCAGTTCCTTATTTTCATACAGTCGATGATTAGTTCACATGACCTTTTTTTGACTATTCTGCAAAAATGTAATAAATGTAAATCAGTTTTTGGTTCATTGTTTCCCTTTGTACAGCTGTGCGGTTGATAAGGCAACAGGTTTAGGTGTGGTAAATTCCTAGGTTGATCAGGAAAATGATGACGTGAATAACCTAGTTGGTGTAACATGCAGTCACTCCCATTAGGCAATACCCAGAGTGTACACAAATCTGTCTATCGGGAAACAAATCAGCTTTCTTTCTGCAATCCTTCCACATCTTACTCAGCAATAAGCTCCGGTGCTTGCGTCAGATCTTTGATAAAGAGCATTGTTCCAGTACTACAGCCATATCCTTCACTCTACAAGGCTGTGACGTACCACCCAAAAGTCATTAGGTAGGTGGGTTTGTCTTAGTGTGTGCAGTGTTAAAGAAGAGTGATGAGAAAAACAGACATATCTTACTCAAGACCCTGAAGGGGCAGAAAAAGCACACTGAACTCTCATACAAACCCAGTATAGGAGCCAAGAACTTGAGTTAATAGCTGTCTGTGACATTCAGTTCAAGTACAATATACCATTTTAGCACATCAACTTCCCCTGTCCGAAGGGGTCTTCTTGACCCATTGTCTTGACACTGACAAAGTTACAAGGAAGCCTCCTGCCAGTGCCCACTGGGCTCCTTTGAAGGCCTGTAAGCTGGCTAGCATGGTTTCCTGCTCAGCATGAAGAGAGGAGGAGATCAACATCCACAGCCAGGGATCGACAGCCTTCCAACAGGCCAGGAAACACACTGACAGCTCTGGAGAAGAGGAACACAGAACGTCTGTGCAGAAGAACAGATCTCATGGTCTCCTATGGTGCAGAGAGTGGCTGAAGTCCAACCAACAGACCCTTGGTTCCATGGACCGAGCAGCTGGTCTTGGGCCATGATTATCCATTACATCCTTTGGTACAAACACATATTGATTACTCCGTACAGGAACAACAGGCTGGCTGGGTTGGGAGGGGGTTTAAATTGGCTCAGCATCACTGTGTCTCAAACCAGAAGCCTTGGTGGCGACGACAGAAATGTTAACTATTTGCAAGTCCATGAAGGAGGGTTTGGCATGCAATCTAAATGCAAACCACGCACACTGTTCTGAAACCTGTCTGGCAGGTTTGTACAAAACAAGTTAAATTCCTGTGTATATAACAATTGATGTACACATGCATTGTCACCTGTTGATGACGGAGTTCCATAACCAGATCTTCTGTCAAAAAAACAATGCCAGTGTATTATTTTGATAATATTAGATCATATATTTGATAATATATAATATCATGGCACATGTGACATAGTATGTCCATGCCATGAGAAAACCTTTTCATTCTTTAAAGCTGAAAATGAAGCCTAACAATCTACAAATTGTAGAAATATCCACCGCCAAATAAAAGCCTTCAACTATGGCAGCACTGACTTGATCTAGATCTTATTATAAACTCCTATTAATAGAGCTTCTGGTGGTTCTAGGTCACTCTCACCATCACTTCCTACTGTTTCAAATGGCCCGTCTCTGACAATCATGTTAACGACCACTGGTATCTGGGACACAGTATCAGGGACACTGCTGAAAAGGGGGCTTTGCTGGCTATAACAAACCAATTAGTCCCAAGCATTAATAGGCTCCTGAAGATCTCTGGTTGCTTAGGTGCATGTGGGATGGGCAGTTTGAACACTCAGAAAAAAAGGCTGCACCATGTTGAGTACATATGCCTGTTTCATGGTACATTCCACTGTCTCTGATAGGTCCGCTTCTGGGTTCTACATTACAGCAACAAACGCATCACAAAACTTTGGGATAAAATCACAGAGGGCAATTCCATGGAATTACACATGGCCTAAATTTTTCCACTTTCAAATGTATTCCAAACTAAAATCATTGATGACAATGTTATAATAATACAAATAATACAACTTTTAACATTTTCCGAAGAAAACCACCAAAAAAGGAATGTAATGCTAAAACTGTGCAAATGCTAACTATAGTTATCAAATTAGATAAAATTCCCCTAGTGTTTAATAAAACCAAGTTTTCCAAAAAGCACATTTTTGCAAAAGAAGTATGCAAAAGGATGGGTTATCAGTTATGGCAAGATGGTTGAGTTTAAAATAGTTTTAGTTATTGAACTAGAGTACATTATCAGAACTGACTTTCACTATTGGAATTATATCACGGGTCTCTGTTTTGTTACAGATTTTTTGTTAACAGATTTCACAATTTTGTTACAGCCTAGCTCTAGCTTTCCTTACGGAATCCTACATTACATCTCAGTAGAGTAGGACAGAGTCGAATAAGGTAGAGTTCAGTACTCCAGTGTGATTGCACTTTAAGATACTGCTCACTACGAGTGATACATCGCAGTGAACTACACTTTGTTTTAGTCACTACTATACTGTATAGTTGGCCAGGATGGAATGACCAAATAACTAACATCCATGGATGTCCTGGGTCAGTTGATGCTCAGTGCATTAAGATCCTGGTTACATTAAAAAGAAAGAGGGTTGGTGGTAGGAGTCCGGGCCGAATGAGATGGCTCATTAACTGAAGAAACAAAAAAAAGGGTGACAAAAAGAGAGGTAGCTAGAATGCCTTGCCTATGAAAAAAACTCACAAAGAAAACAATTATGTTGAAAATAACAGAATGTCAGTATTATTTAGTATTAAAAAGATTTTAACAATGAATAATGTATTACAGAAATCATCAGAAAAACACAAGGGAAGAATGAAATCTATCCGAACATTTCAGTCCCCTACTCCAACTGTTTGACCAGTTATCAATGCGTTCATTCATAATTCACTTGTAAGATGGAATCCGTGGAGGTTCTGAAGAGCATACCAGAACCTAATGGAGGAGTTCTTATGTGATTTGTTGGTTTGGACCAAAGTGGTCTATGTTGGAAATAACAGAGATTTTGAATTGAGACCCATGGTTTGTATGAAACAGGACTCTCTTTCGCTACCCCAGGGGATAACTCTCTAAGTTGACTGGAAGTAGTGAAAACCTGAAAAGCAGCCAGCAGAACTCAATCCAGTTAATATCCCCACTGTCTGAGGTTAACAGATATACACTGTAACAGGAATGAGTCAGTCTGTTTCTTGACACAAGCCCAGACCCGACCTTACGAAATCCTTAACATTTCCGCCCCTCTGCCTCTCCTTCCTTTGGTCCATTCAATAAAAATAGCAAATATCCCCAAAAAATATCTAACCAAAAATAATTAATGTCTGTCTGAAATCCCAGAACGCTCTCCTATATCCCTCAATCTATATAACAAGATCTATATCACCATATCAAGAAATATTTCATGATAGGAAAACAAACTTTTAGTTGTTCTGTAGGCATAAAACAATTATTGTCATGTTTCCATTCAATTTTCTTATTCATAACATCTAAATGTATTCATATTTGTTCACATAAAACAACAGATAAGAGGGCCAGACTAAAAACAATTATGATGGTGGAGAGCATTATGTATCATAATGATGCATCACATCTGTATCATAATATACAGTTCCTTAAGCATCTGGTTAGATAATACCTGTCAAATGTCCATACTGCCAATGTCTATGTATGGCATAGTAACCACAAACACCATATCTTCACTGTTCACATTGTTTATGAGAAGTACAGTGTCAAAGTACAATATTCCCAAGCCTCCCATTTATTTAACTAGATAATGCCTAGTCAGACTGAAAGTCCAAAAATGTGTTAACATCAAATGGAAAGTGACTATTTGCAGTTCTATTTTAATACTGTACACACATTTGACTGAGCAATGTCCACATTCCTGGCAATGCATGAGGAAATGCAACATTCCACACACCTTGCCAAAAGAGAAGGAAATGGACTTTGATACCATAAACTCAAAGGGCTAAAAACAACTACTGTTTCGTAGCTTAGCCTACTCATTGTGAAACCAACAAACACAGTGGCAACAGTGCACCTCCCAGGTGTTGCAGCCGTCAAGGGTGCATTTCAGATGCACCAAGCTGACCACAACTGCCTAGGTTTCAGGCTTTACTTGGCCACTAACTGATGGCTGGGAAACCCAATGGGCAATGCAAATAGTCCTGCTTCGCCCCGGAAGATAGGAGACAGTCAGCAGAGATTTCCTAATCTCACTGTGCTGTAGCTACCTGCTTGGGCATCTGCAAAGCCAGCTGCGGTCTTCAGGTGAGTAAGCAAGCCCTCACATGTGTTGACCCACATGACTTCCTGGTTGGGAGATCAGTGCTGAAGTAAGTAAAATAGCTTTGTGTGCAAGCCTGAGGAAAAATTGCTACTATCTTCCAGTTTGGAGTGTTGTTGTGCTGTCACAGGACCATACATAAGATACTCAAAGACGTTGTGAAGGACAGGTAGTAACAGATCATTTGAAATTTAACAGGACCCTGTAACATCACAAAAAACATGACAAACAGGAGAATTGAAGATTGTAGCTATTTTAAGCACCGAGCCAGAGAGCCATCTAGCCCTGGGGCTTCCGATCTAGGGGGCATGCAGGTAAATATTCATGCAATAAATTGTTTTTTGTTTTGTATTTTTTAATTTACAAATTTGTAGATTTTATTTTTCACTATGACAATATTGACTTTTTTGTGTTGATAAGTGGCAAAACCCCTGAATAAATCCATTTTTATTGTGATTATTCAAGTAACAAAATCAAATGTGGAGAAGTCCAAGGAGGCCAATACCTTTGAGAGATGTTTTAATGAGAAAATGGAACTGACTACAATCTAACTCAAACGATTAGGAACCCCTGATCTAGCCAATCCAGCAGGGCAAGCCCCACCCCTACACACCTGATCTAGCCAATCCAGCAGGGCAAGCCCCACCCCTACACACCTGATCTAGCCAATCCAGCAGGGCAAGCCCCACCCCTACACACCTGATCTAGCCAATCCAGCAGGGCAAGCCCCACCCCTACACACCTGATCTAGCCAATCCAGCAGGGCAAGCCCCACCCCTACACAGCTGATCTAGCCAATCCAGCAGGGCAAGCCCCACCCCTACACACCTGCCTCCTGTTGAGGCATATTAGGGCTGCCAGGGAACGGTGTACAGGAGGTGACGCGAAGATGCACCAGGCAAGGCAGCAAGAAGGTGGAGGAAAATCGATAACCAACAACACCCAATGAGTGACAATGCGAATGTGATAGTGACAATGAGTTAACGTTTTTCATACCGGCAGTTTTGCCAGATGTGGAGATTTCCAACGCTATGGGACTATTTTTAAAAAGAGTTTGCGAGGAGATATGGACTTGGACGGGTCAATTAAGAGATAGGGTTGCACAGAAAAGAATTGTGTTCAGGCATTTGTGTTTTACTGTCAATTAAATCGGGTAACCCTTGATTTCTTTTTCACCCTTCTGGCTTGGTTAATAAAATGCCCGGCAGGGCCCTGAACACCCACTGTGTCCGGTGCTTGTGTCTCTCCCCGTTACAACCTGTCCTGACATTGCACAGGTGAGTAATGTGGGGGATAATTCTATATAATACATAAATAACCTTATACTTATGTTAATATTAATGTGCAATGTATAATCATGCAGTTTTATTAGAAACATATTAACGTGGAATCCACACTCACATTAAATTACTTCTGGGATATGACGAATTACACATAAAGACAATTTCTATGTTAATCATAATATGTGTCTTATGCTGAGAGATAGTCATGAGCAGGCAATTACCTTGAGCCCAGAGAGGGGCATTTCTAAAGTTTACTGCCTTTATATCCACTGTTGGGGTGTCCAGAGTGTGGCCCATGCGCTGGTCATAAAGTGTACTCGGTGAAAAGAGATGACCTGAGTGTGGCCCATGAGCTTAACGTAACACTTTGTGGACAATGATGGACATGACCCAAGTATGAACCATAAGGAGGATGTGAATTACTGTCGCAAATTACGAGCATTCAGGGAGGTAGAAGATAAGAAGCGCACCCCACACAGGGGGGTTGCCAGCCAGAAAAAGTCAGATGGCATAATGTGTGAAAGTTCTGTATAAAAGCCAGGGTCCGGACTTAGAACATTGACCCCCAATGTATCTGCTGAAGGACCTGGCTTTAATGTCTGTCATTATTGTATGATTTTCATTAAAGTCTATTGGATTCACAAAGTCCTGAGTTGAAGTGCATTTGTTTTTAGTAGTGGTTGATTTTCCACGACAGTAACAAGTGGATTCCAGTCCTTTTCTAGTTTTTTTTCACCCAAGCATGTCAAAAAAACATAATAATGCCTAAACAACGTCCAATCTCCACATAACATTGTTTTAAGGTTTCAGATGACTTCTAGTAGAACTTCTAGTGAGTTTGTGAAACAGAAGATGATGACTGGCAAAAAGTTAATACGTTTAGGGTATTACTGTCCCCAAATACCTTATATATGCAATATACAGTGTAAAAATACACAATTAACATATTAAGTCACTAACAATATAAATATATGAGTGTGAAGACACTGGATCAGTGCAAGCAGCAGAGCGTAATACAGCTGTCAAGAGAAGGGGATAAATGATGTGGTGTCAAGGCAAGGACACATTGGGAGAAGACTGTAATATACACAGCTCTATTGTGTTTTATACGCAAGGCAAATTAACAAGAACACAGCACAACATCAATAATAGACAATGATAATACCCTGATTAATTATAAAGCTGATAAGTGATCTCTTATTTTTTATGGGATTCCCAGTTCATCTAATAAACATTAGTTTTGATGGTCACTCTCAATGTTTTTTTAGCTCTGACATAATGACGAGGTAATGATATGTTCTGTTTGCTAGAAGCACTACTAAGACCCCCAAACCCCACTGTGTTTTTGGTCGTGGTTGAACAACCAAGCAGAAACTACAGGCTGGATGCACTTACATCCCCAAAAATGTCAACTAGTCATCAACAGGCAGAGCAGAACAATATTTTGGTGGCTATTAGGGAGGACATTGTAGCTTGTATTAGCTGCTCAAGTGGACAAGGATAACAGCACAAATATTTTTTTTTACAAGTGTGTGATTGGGGGTTTGGGGAACCACCTTTGCCCAATTTAGAGCCAAGATAAACCTGGGTTTATGACAGACCAACTGCCCTAGCCACAAGAGGTGTGTGATGGCACACATTTGGGTAGAACCTGATATGAGCAGTAAAACCGGATGTGGACTTTGTCTAGGAACTGGTCAAGGCTTGGATAGCCTCCCTTCATTCAGCCGATCTGGGGATTTGAGTAATGAACAGGTTTCACAAGCCTTTACTCGGATTTATGCTGAATCACAGCTGCTATGTTAGCATTGGGCACCAGAATCAAAAACCTTCTGGTGACTGTTCAAGATGGTCCACCAGTCAAAATTTCAAAACAAACAAGCTTTGACCATCAATTATTTCTCAATTTAAATTGTACTCAATTAATAGATACTTTTATACCAAGCAACTTAAAGTAGGAAGTGCAATGCTTCCTTTCAGATCTATTAAATCTGTCATCTCATTTTAATCCGGAGGGTCCTTGAGTCTGTTCCATCATCTCTACACAGCAAATTGGCAAGTACAAGCCACTTCATCTTCAATAAAACAAAAACTAATAAGGAGCAATCAAAGGCCATCAGTGACATTTTGCAGCAGAATCGAACACAACGGGAGGTGAGCACGAGTGATAGGTTAGACCTACCAGAAAGATAACAAAGGTCCTCGCATTCTGCCAAATAAAACATTTTAATTGCAAAACATTGTCCTGTATATAATCTCTGTTTGACTAATTCAGGTCAGTCCCTCCCTATTTAATGAAACAGGGTGCTACCTTCACTCCAATACAAATGGTTAGAAAAAAACTTAAAAGTTTGCTTTGGAGGAATGACCAAGGTTGGGAGGGGCTGGACAGAGTTTGAATTCATGCAATGCCCACACTCCAGAACATGACTATAACAGCATCAGGGCAATAAATCGGGAAAGTAAGGGGAACTAGTCAGTTTGTGTACAAGGCCCAACCAAATGTGGCTTTATATTCATCTGAACTCCCTTGAGAATTGGAATGGTGTGAGGGGCTGCCACATTGAGCACCCAGGAAGCAATTATGGTTAAACTGCCAGCTCAGGCTCCATACAACAACGTTCACCTTGCCGCCTATGGGATTCAAGAATATGCAAGAATATGCAACTGCTGACATGCAACTTGAAACCCAAACCTCAAGTTATGAGGTAGTACAGACAACTGTAAACTGGGCCGGACTGTTATTCCAAGACCATATGGCCTATGGGCTGTTGTAGTCTTAGTGCTATTGTCCTACCAAACTCCTCTCCAGCTTGCCTTTGTTTGGGGTCAAAGGGGGAGGGGGGGAGTATGGGATTACTTGCATCACACACACACCCACAATCACAGTGTCATCAAGTCTCTCACATGAGACAGTTACTTACACCGGGTCGAGAGAGAAGAGCATTTCTCTCTCTGTTGAGACATGATTGTGGAACCATGTAGCATAGTGCTGGTTAATAAACAGAGATGAAGGCATCCCTGATGAAGAACGCCAAGAATGAGAAAATACGGAGTGACTTGGTCGGACAGAAGACAATAGTAATCACTACACACTACTAGTCGTAATGAGGCCTATTAAAAAAGCATTTAGTCATTAAATTGGATATACAGATCCTGAAGTAGTATTGACACATTCAGTTCAGTCCAATAGCAGCATATATAATAGCGTAGATGACCGCTAAATAATAATGTGTTTAGACACCTGAGGTCAGGGTTAGGCAACTCTGGTCCTTGAGGGCTGAAACACAGCTGTGAAATCATTGGAATAGTGCAATTAACTTCATGCACATATACTGCTTCCCACCAGTGACCATGGTTCAATGCGCATCTCTTTATACCTACTTTCAATAAAAGCCTTGCAAAAAAACTAAAAACTTTAGTGACCATAGTGTCCACTTTTTGCTTCCCCAGGCATAGATAAAAGCAGTCCACCTTTTTAGGAAGACAACCACCCTCCTCAATGAAAACAGGCCTTTTCCCACAGGCCTTTTGCAAACTGGTATGGCTGTATAATCACCAGCATAGATTCTCTTGACACCTCAGTTTTTAAAAAGGCACTTACATCATAGGTCTCCCGGCGCAGCCCCTCACTGTTCCTCAGCCAGGAGTGGCTCAGCTCACTCAGCTCCACAATTGGCTGTACCTTCAGCCTCACAGAGTCCCCAGACTGACGGATCATCTCCACAATCTCGTCCCGGCTCTTATTCTCCACGTTATGCCCATTGATCTCCACCAATCTGTCTCCAGGTACCAGACCCAGTGCTAGGTCTTTGGTACCAGCACCGGGCTCTGCAAAGTGGACCACCCTCCGGAAGACCTTGCCGTCAGACTTCCGGTCCAACATGGTGGTGCGTCGCAAAGAGAAGCCAAAGTCTCCCGTGTTGCGGCGCTGCAGCTCCAGCTCCCTGGGCTCAGGCATGGGTGGAGCCTTGACAGCAGGCAGCCGCAGGGCTGCAGGGAAGGTCTTCTCCACCAGCTCTGGGATGAGAACCCCCTTCCCAGTCCTGCCGTGGCCCTGCTGCGGGGAGCCCTGCCTGTGGAGGTGGTCAAATACCTTGTTCTCCACCTGGGGAGATGGCTGAGCGGAGCTTGGTGTGGAGGCCTCAGAGGCGCTCTCCTCTTTGCTCCTCTGAGAGAAGGAGAAGCGCTTCATGATCTGCCCCACCTGAGAATTCTGCCTGGCCAGGCTACCGAACTTGGCTGCCCGCTCCTTGACAGACGTGCGGTGGGAGTCTTGGCCAAACTCTCCCTTGATGTCGTCACTGGAGCTGGCTGCGCTAACTTGTCCAAGGTCCAGGACCATGCTGCCATGGTTACTGAAGCGGTCGGTGTCTAGCTCGGTAAGGCTGAGCTCCGTGTTGCTGGCTACCTTGATGGGGATGGGGTTGGAGATCTCCAGCTTGGCCTTGGATTCTCGCTTGGACCCTCCTCGGTGGAGGTTAAAGAAGCCCCTTCTCTGGCTCATCTCCTCCAGGCTCTTTAGCTCTGCCTGGGACATCCTTTCTTTTTTGTCCTTCCGGTCCTTTTTCTCCTTTTTCCTTTCATCTTTCTCTTTGTCCTTGTCTTTCTTGATCAGCTGGAACATATTTGATTCTCAATCACAACCTCCTCCCCACCAAGGTCAGTTAGCGTAGTTAATACCAGGGGGTTCCATACACAAAATAAGTATCAGCTCAGGCTTTTGACCTAGGTCATGGAGGCATCTGGGTAAAAGTTTGGAATGACATCAACAGGGGGGCCCTGAGGAGAAAGGCGACAGTCCAGTAAGTAAATGGCCACACCATAATGCATCAATCAACCAATCAACACAATGGCTTTCAGATACATTTTACAGATAATCTTTCATGCCTAAGGCTAAACAATGACGCATCACAGAGTGTTATCTGGAAATGTCCAGGCACATTCAACACTTAAAGATACAGTATCTTGTTTTGAATACAGAGAAATGTTTTCTGCCCTACAGCAGCTACAAAAGAATACTCATGAACATTCAGAGAACATGTTAAGTACCATTTACTTATAAATGATAATCCTGTACACAAGCCATACATTTAACCTTTTAAACAGGGTAAGCAGTGAAATGCATTTAAACAGCAATGCATTTTACTGTGTCTTAGAGGCACCTCACTGTTGTTGTAGTGAGGGGATAAGATGTGTTGGAGGCTGCCTTTCATTAAATAAATGTTGCTTCATCAGTGTAACTGTATAAAACCACAGAATTTAGGCTTACAATTGAAGTTGAAGGGACATATATTTAAAGGGCAATTAGTGTGGGGTTTCCTGAAAATACAGGTATGCTATGTCTTTAGTAAGTAAATATACCCCCCCCCCCCATAACCCCCGCTACTTACTAGTGAGTGGCACATAATAATGCATCAAGTGTCTCTTAAGCACGGTCAGTGAAAATTTATTCTGCACAAGCTAGATGAAAGGGAACCAGTATGTCACTATGTATAGACACCTTTTGTGGTACATTGAGACATATTTTACACACTGTCACGATGGTAAGGAAAATAATTCAGAAAACTGACTCGAAATAATCAAAAGGGGTGTAAACATAACAGTTTGGAAAACATATCTCAGGTGTGGAGTAAATTAAGCATATGGACAGTATAGGTGCACTTTTCTAAAATGTACCTTTAAAACCTTTTTAACAGAAGTTGGGCTTTATCAGAGCAAACAACTGCGAGAGGGTAATTTAAGATAAAAAATGTAAATGGTTAACTTTAATTAAAAGAAAAAATTGCCCTTTCGGATTTTTAGGACCCAAAGCATGATGGGATATTAATTACACGCCAGCTGTTAACTTTGGTGGTTAACTGCATTTCGTTGTACTGTACTTGTAGTGTTCAATGACAACAAAGTTGAATCGAATCTATATCTCGGTGTATCTCCGTATGGATCGTCATCATCCAATCAGTTTAGTTATTGAGGACCTATTCACTTCCCGAATACCTCACTCAACCCTAACCCACGCCCTGCTGCTGAAAGCTGTCACTAAGGTGATGACAGTACTATCTCTAGGTTACCATTGCAATACATTCGAGATAAACCACACTTCATGAATAAATACATTGCAATCCTTAAGCGTGTGAATTGTAGGAACGTAAATAAAGTTAACCGTCGACCAGGTAACTCACCTCATGTCGCATAACACTAAATCGAAAAACAAACAAATGTCCACTAACATTTAAATAACTAAAGGAACAGGTAATACAGCCTCTCTGCTTTGACATCTGAGACTATTGTTGTAACGCGAGACACTTCATCTATACACAGCCCTAGTGGAAAATATAAACAAATAAAACAAATTAACATAATGTCTTTCGTGACACCGGTGTACTATCATATTGATAATGAAGGTCCACAAATTGATATTCCCACACCTGCAACAAAATATACTCGTATTCAGTGCCGTGGAGAGGTTGTTGCCGCCGGTCACAGTTTAGTGATAATGCGCTCCCTTTAAGCTGCTTTGCTCTTATTCATTATCACACCGGCCTTTAGATGACAGCTTAATCGAGAGGAATGATGCACAATACTTACACGGCTTCGTTATTGTTTCATTTTATGAGTGGAATGGTAGGCAACTTACCTCCAAGTGATATGCAAGTCAAGAGTTGGTGAGCAGCAGTCAGATGAATGGTTGAATGAGATCGTTGGTAGCTTTCAACAGCTTTATTGGATAGTCATTATGTGCCAAACAGAAGTACCGTTTGCTGGTTCGCAGTGACCTCTCCTGGTTGGTTTAAGGACCTTTATATGAGATATAAATGGGGTCAGTAGAAGGGGTAACATCGAAAGCCCCGTTGTCAACGAAATTCTCTTAGTCGGTATTTCGGCTATAGAAAACCATTCATGAATAGTAGCTAATAGGATGAATCGAAAATGCGTATCATTTACTTGAGGACTAGGCTACTCCCGTTGTATTACTTTTACATGCATGTTAAATCCTAGCTTATTTGTAAGTGAGACAGGTCTCACCTAGTTATTCGATAAGCAAATTTCTGATACAGAAAATGTTCTTTTGAGAATAACTATCAAAACACCTTTTGATTACACCTTATGCACAAATTGTCATAAAGAGCGTGTTTAGGATAATAGAAGATATTATCTCTCATCGAAACTAAATAGGCATTAGGTATAACATTAGGAAATACGGAAATGTCCATTCCAGGTGAATACCTCATGAAGCTGGTTGAGAGAATACCAAGAGTGTGAAAAGTTGTGATCAATTCTGGGGGTGGCAATCTTAAAGAATCTAAAACATCAAATTATAAGATTAAGAAGGGCAAAAGAAGACAGACACTGCATAGAGGAACATTGGGAAAAAAGTGTTATGGGCAGACATATCTAAGTTTGAGGTGTTCGGATCACAATGAAAAACATTTGTTAGATACAAACCAAATGAAAAGATCCTGGGAGAGTGCTAGATGCCATCTGTCAAGCATAGTAAAGGCAATGTAATGGTCTGGTGGTGCTTTGGTGATGGTGAAGTGGGAGATTTGTACAGTGTAAAATGAATCTCGAAGAGGGAAAGCTATCACTACCAGACCCTCTGAACGACGCTTGATTGGAGCCAAGTTCCTCCTACAACAGGACAATGACCCAAAGCACAGCTCTAAACACTGCAAGAACTATTTAGGGAAGAAGCAGTTAGCAGGTATTGAGAGACTTTTGTTGGTTTAGCTAAAACATTCTTGTTTATTACCTGTTTTAGGCTATTTTTACTTTCATAAATTTCACATTATTTAAGGTTTATCTTGGAAATATTTTATTTGATAATCTACTCAGTAATGTTAATATAGCATTGTTTTAATCAATAGGGCTGAATCTGTAGAGAAAGTGCCCCATCAGTCAGATAAACAGCCATTAGCAATTATAGTTCAGTAGCAATTTAATAGCATTGATTAATGCCTGGAAAGACACATACCTGGTTTCACAGTATTTAAAAGCCAGTGACATCAATTAACACAAAAGAAAACATTTATGACGCCAAAAAAAGATATAACAAAAAATTCTGGGAGATCCAATTAATCAAACCCAAAGTGTTTGGTTCTGAGGTTAACTCACAGATCAAGATCGTTTCACATTAAGTGTGTTATTTGTACCCATGTACACAGAGAAGTGTGAGCCCATATGGTCTATATACCTTCGCGTTCTATGGGTACTCCTATGAGATATCTAAAGATTCACTGCAAAAGATTCAAGACTGTTGCTTTTGCAGTCTTACAGTAAATAACTGTAAACAATCCTCAGATTATAGGAGGAAGCAAAAGTTATGTTCAACAAAAATGAAAAACACAGTATTACAATTCACAACCAGGACTTTTTGCCTCTGCCTGTCTTAGCCATATTGGCCAATTTTGCCCTTGTACGTTCTTTCTCATCTGGGCTCCTCTTGGAAGTACACTCTACCGTAGAGTCCGTCTCAAATGAGATTGCTGGGTTGTGGGTGGGCAACGCACCGCATCTCTTCTCCTGAGACAGGGGCGGAGGCGTCTGCAGGAACACCCTGCCTCGTAGCGAATGTCTGAGTTGCAGCAGCAGAGGGTTGGGGCTGGGATACAGATCCACAGGGCTCTTTTCCGGTTCGCAGCACTTGGAGCAGGCTGAACACAGCACACGGAAAATATAGACCCAGCCCAGGTAGTGAAGCTCCACGATGTTCAAGAGGAAGCAGCCCAGGCTGATGCTGAACATAAAGTTGAGGAAGATGGTCTTCTCTGTGGCACGAGATACAAAACAATCAGTCCGGTTGGGGCAGGGGTAGGTCTCACAGCGGAACAGGTGAGGCACTTCAAACCCGAACAGGTATTGCTGGCCTACTAGGAAGGCCATCTCCAAGATGGACCGCAGGAGAACGTGGATGATGTAGATCAACAGTACCTGGCTGGACAGCTCAGTAGGGTCCTTCCCTACCTCCCTCAAGTCCTCTTCCAGCAGGTTCTGCTTCACACATTTCCCATCCCGGGAGCCCCACTCATCCTCATAGCAGGGGTTAAAGGAGGGGCTGCTGACCTCCTGGGCTTCCCCACCGTCCACCCCTCTGCTTATGAGCCTTTCACGGACAGGAGAGCACATGGTGACCACCTGGATCTTCTCAGTCTCTGACTTCTCGTCCTTTGCAATCTTGTGCAGCACGTAGACAACATAGAAGATGGACGGCGTGGAGACAAGCACGATCTGGAAGACCCAGAAGCGCAGGTGTGACACGGGGGCGAAGGTGTCATAGCAGACGTTGTTGCAGCCGGGCTGCAGGGTGTTGCAGGTGAACTTGGACTGCTCGTCGCTGTACACCGCGTCCCCCACCAGGGTCACAAGCAAGATGCGGAAGATGAGCAGCATGGTCAGCCAGATCTTGCCAATCACCGTGGAGTGGTTCTGTACCTCCGTTAAGAAACGACCAAGAATGGACCAGTCTCCCATTTCTTAACCTCAGGGAAAACAAACAAGAAAAAGTAACTGAATCAGGTCTATGGTATTTATCTAACCACCCACAATAGTCCAACAGCATTCTGCCTCAGGAGTAAGTTAACAGGCAGTATTTGAAGAAGTTTGATATGGATGGTGTCTGCAAATTTGAAGCTCTATTTTACTTCACCCATCCCAGTCTTTAAATGAGTATGCTATCAATAAAAAAAGAATCTACTGCGGAAGGGGCAGTTGTTAAGTGAGCAAAACTATGAATCTATAAATAAAATCAGATTAATAACATGTCAACCAACAAGACTTTTAATGCATTACCTTTAAAGGCACATAGACTATTCTATGCACATACAACATAGATTTACTAATGAAAAATCTATTTTGCATGTTGGAATTGTCCTCAGTGTATTATGTAGGTGTTCCTTGTTTTTATATATTTTTTCCAGTAGTGATGTGGATAATTCTATAAATCATGAGGAAATGCTTGTTTTGATATGATACATTTTTACAAAATAAATGGGGAAAATGAAACATTGGCATTGAAAGGTTATATACACTCGCTATAACACAGACAAAGGCAGCTCTATATTATCCCAGTCAGACACACATACTACATCATGAACTAATATAACCTCAATAATTCATTAAATGTACCCCTTGTGTGTACCAAATGAAGGCTACTCCTCTACTCAAGCTATTCAAAAGTCCATGCTGAAAGGGAATGCACTGTCATTATCCAAATGCAGAAACAGCTGAAAATGTCAAAAAACAAAGATACATGTAATCCTAATGAATAATGTTTTAAGGAACTTACCTTGGGAAGGTGTGTTTCTTTCTGATCCAAATCTGGAAAAATGCCAAAGCAAGCAATCTGCATAACTATATTTGAAGTGGGAGCTGGTTGCTGGACGTTATGAAGCCCATTGAGCTGGATGAGGAGAGAATGGGCTGACCACACATATTCCCTAACTCCATCTGAAACTCTCATTGTACTGTATGCAAACAAAGCCTTTCAATGTACAGTGGGACAAAGATTTAAATGTACAATGGTGGGCACCTTTTCTGAACAGCCATTCACAGTCAAGCACAAAGTTCACAGAACATTCTGGAAAAAATGTCAACAATACTAAGTAGTAAATGGATTTCTGAAATCTTTTAAAAGGTAGAGCTAAGAAAATGGGATGACAAATATAATGTGAGATACTTGTACATCTATAATTACTCTACTCTTATTCATTACATTTTATGTTGTATTATCGTGTTCGCCAAAGTAAACAATAAAACTCTCCATTTGTAATTGCAGTAAAATATGGTACTTCCCATTATTTGTAATAATACCATGTGTAAAGCATCTTTACATCAACCACTTCATTTTAAAATAACATTCTAAATACTGCAATTACAACTCCAGATGGCAGTACAAGCAGACCTGCTATTTGAAATAAACTTTTATCTGGAAGTCATCCTGAGATCAAGTATTTTTTAGATCTGCCTTGAATTATAGAACAAAATTATTGCTATTCAACACTTCCAGTTTTTGAGTCAGTATTGCTCATAATGATTGCTTTTACCAATTAATCCCGATGAAAACTAGATACCAGATGGTTATCAGTAATAATGGGGTGGCAGGTAGCCTAGCAGTTACGAGTGTTGGGTTGGTATCATTTATGTTTAGATAGATTTTCCATGGGGGATTAGACTAGGCCACATGACTATGTCATTGGTGAACAGTTTAAGAACCCTCCGGACACAAGGCCAAAACAATTGCTGTGCAGTGTGACATTAAAATAATAATTTAAATGAAAGTCCAGCACCGAAAACACGTCAAGATAATAAATAAATAATTTATCTGAAACACAGTATGTTTGCATGATGCGTGTTCAGTATTTATAACTGGTTTTATTATTGGATCAAAGACTGCTGAACTTTGCCCCCTTGTGTTGTCAGGCCTCCATTGCACTGGGTTTACTCCTTTTACTGCAAATAATTTTCAAAATAAGAATGGTTCTGAATCTCAAAAACACACCTTCCCCTCCAACCTTAGTACTAAGTATTTGTACAGGGACCAAAAATGATCAAGGCTGAACAGACTAATTAGACCCTCACGTGGCCCCTCCAGCAATTGTGCAACTTTGCAGCCTACAAGACTTATAAGAAATCCTGTAAGGCATTATGTTATTTTGAGTTTGTGTGATTTTACATGAAACAATGCATAGGCATTCCTAATTACATGAGATTTGTATTTCTTTGTCTGACATTGTATTACTTTAATTTTCTTCTAATGTAATCAACCAATGGTTGCGTGCCACGTCATCGTCAATGTCATCACCAACAGGATGTAGTTTGTTGAGTCTTTTACCTGTCCTTGCATTGTAAGATCTGTCCGGCGTCAGCAAAGCTTGGGCAGAGGAACGTGCCTCACTGTTTGTTGAATGCCCCCCTTCAGAATTAGGGAAACAGAGATAGG
>JACXGJ010000783.1:0-106311 GCA_016801105.1 Esox niger | reverse complement strand
TGAGAGAGTAGAGAGAGACAAAGAGAGTAGGGAAGAGTTTGAGCCTGTAACATCATGTGCTAATAGACTATCAATATGCTACAATAAACATTGAATACTCTCTCCCTTTGTGACGACCACGCCATCTACTGCCCATCCTCCCCCTGCAGGAGGCGGGCTTCGGCGTTCGACGTCACCGACCTTCTGACACCATCGCCCAATGTAACTAAAGCACGTTAGAACTAAAGCAGTTACATTACTTAAAACTGCTATAAGGAACAGATATGCCATAGTACATTGTGCTAATCCATATTTATTATTTTTAAAGGATAATTGATCATTAGAAAACCCTTTTGCAATAATGTTAGCACAGTTGAAAACTGTTGTGCTGATTAAAGAAGAAATAAAATATGCTTTCTTTAGACCACCTGATTATCGGCAGCATCACCAATTGTAGTTTCAATTACAGTTTCAAAATGGTCAAAAACAAAGAACTGTCTCCTGAAACTGTCTATTATTGTTCTGAGAAATTACGGCTATTCTATGCAAGAAATTGCCAAGAAACTGAAAATATCGTGTAGAGTGCTGTATACTACTCCCTTCACAGAACAGCTAATCAGAGTAGAAAAAGGAGTGGGAGGCCCTGGTGCACAACTGAGCAAAAGACAAATACATTAGAGTGTCTAGTTTGAGAAACAGACGTCAACTGGACCTGTGAGGACCTGTGAGGCATCATTAAATAGTACCAGCAAAACACCAGTATTTACATCAACAGTGTAGAGGCGACTCCAGGATGCTGGCCTTAAAGATGGACAATGGACAGAGGAAGAAAAAAGTGTTATGGAGAGACTAATCTAAGTTTGAAGGTGTTCAGGTCGCAAATAAGCTTACATTTGTGAGATGTAGACCAAATGAGAAGATGCTGGAGGGGTCTATCAAGCATGGTGGAGGCAATGTGATGGTCTGGGGGTGGTTTGGAAGTGGTAAAGTGGGAAATTTGTATGAGATAAAAGAGATATTGAAGAAGGAAGGCAATTTCTCCGATTTGCATTGTCAAGCCATACACTGTGGATGGCGCTTGGAGACAATTTTCTCCTACAACAGGACACACACATGACCACAGCTCTAAACTATAAAATAACTATTTAGGGAAGAAGCGGTCAGCTTGTATTCTGTCAATAATGGAGTGGCCAGCAGTCAACCCTCAACCCTATTGAGCTGCTCTGGGAGCAGGAAGTGCCCATCAAGCCAAACCATCTTGTGGGAGGCGCTTCAGGAAGCAATGCATAAGATCTGCAAGGCTATAATTGCTGCAAATGGAGGATTCTTTGACAAAAGCTGTTTGAAGTACACAATTATTATTATTATAATTTATAATCATTATTTCTAACCTTGTTAATGACTATATATCCTTTTCATTTACTGTATTTTCTATTCATACTAATTTCAGGTGTTTGCTTAGAAAACAAGGATATTTGTGACCCTAAACTTTTGATTGGTAGAATATGTTCATTCAACAAATGGCAAACCATTTCTTTTATAGTGCACTATCAGACCCATATGTGTCTTAGGATTAAGCAGTGCAGTTAATGGGAAATAGGATGCCATTGGTGATGTATGCGTCAATGATGGGTTTAGGGAGATCTGGTTTAGGGCATTGAGATGTAGGTCATATGATAGAGCTGAACAGTAATTAGAAATAGCAGCATATTATAACCAAGATGCTGATTACAGAATGTTTTATTGTCTGCAGGCAGATAATAAGTATGACACTGCAACAACATAAACATGTTCCTCTAGCTTTAGTGCTGCAGTCCACAGAGCAGATATTATGTCCCTGGAGAGAGATGTTCTATCTTCTGGTCAGGGGGTAGTCTGACTTACAGTATCTCACAAAAGTGAGTACATCCCTCACATTTGTGTAAATATTTGATTATATCCTTTCATGTGACAACACTGAAGAACTGACACTGCTACAATGTAAAGTAGTGAGTGCACAGCTTGTATAACAGTGTAAATTTGCTGTCCTCTCAAAATAACACAACACGCAGCCATTAATGTCTAAACTGCTGGCAACAAAAGTGAATACACCCCTAAGTAAAAATTTCCAATTAGCCCAATTAGCCATATTCCAGTTAGCACGTGCACTAATTGTGTGTGTCACCTTGTGTGTCTGTAACAATGCCAAACATTCAAGGGTATGTAAACTTTTGATCAGGGCCTTTTGGGTGATTTCTGTTATCATTATGATTTAAAAAGGACCCAAACAACTATGTGATAATAAATGGCTTCATATGATAACCATCCTTCAATGGAAGACAGTTTTCTGCATTTTTTGCATATTTTCAAAATCAAAGCCATAATTCCATAATTTCTGCCAGGGTATGCAAACTGATGAGCAAAACTGTATGTGCTCATAATGTAATACAATACAGAATAAGCATTGTTATTGTAAATGCTTCCTGTGTTTGTTGATCATTGTGGAGATGTATTTTTGCTCACTATTCCTTTCAGAAAAGCATGATCTATGCTTCAATATGATTACAATATGTTTTTTCATAATAGGATCCATGTCTTCCCAAAAGCTAAAATGGTAACTCATTCAAACGACAGTCTTCAAACAGAAAATGTACGTTAAATGCAAGTTGACTGAAACCTTTAGTATGAGCAACTGATGAAAGACCTCAATCAGTTACTCAGACACAAAGCAGATTTTGACTAACTATTATCTAGATAATGAACAACCAATTAAAAGTATGCAAAACTCCCTTCAATTAAATAACCCAAAGGAAACACAACTTTAGACCCAACTTTAACGCATAATATATTTTGGAAATTGTATTCACACTTGTAGTGCTCCAAGGTAACCTACAATAAACAAGCTTGGATTTGCTATTTAAGCTCTTTAAAGATCCTTTCCCTAAGATGCCGAACATTCTTCACTGTTAAACTGTAACAAAAAAAAGCATAACAAAAATATGATTAAACCTCAGGACCTCTAGATTTAAATATTAAATTCTGGGATTAGCTGCACTCTTATTAGACGTGATTCACTTTGCCGTTGCTACAATTATAACAATGCTATTTATTTCATTGTTTTAATGCTATTTTTCCAAGATCTTTCAGAATGTTCTAGTTATTGTGCCACAGCTTTGCTGAATGCATAAAGCCGTAATGCATTATGTTATAGCGTTAGCAGTTCTTTATGATCTTCAGTCCATGAAGATTAAACAGGCATTTATAAAAACACATGGTGATCCATACTATATGCCAACCAAGCTGCAGCATATTTCCAATGGGAAATATTTCCTTTCGCAAATTATTGCCAGAACTGTCCTCTTTCTTGGTTGATTTATGCCTTATCATATGATCAAATATTATCATTGTTCCAGAATATTCTTAAGTCTTTTCTATGTTCAGTTTAATGCCCCCATTTGCAAAGCCTGATAGCTATAAAAAGAAAATTCTCCTTAGTCTCTATATGAATCTGAATCTAACAGAAAACGGGTATTTCCCACATAGAAAACCAATGGAATACACTTATTCACAGCTTGCTAGGAATAAGTGCCTCGCATTCAAGGACATTCAGCAAAAGCACAACCCTTGGCACTCTTTTCTACAATTATGTGTGGTTATTGGTACTCAACTCATCAAAATTTAACCATCGTTCATTTCAGATGGTACTGCTTGGAGAAAAAGAAAATAATGAGCTGGGATTGCACAGAGTTTAAAGAATGTATGTATGTATGTATGTATGCATGCATGCATCAACGTACGTATTATTTGTGCGTGTGTTTTGTGTACACTATACGAAAACATAGCAAAATTGTTAAGTCCGGCCTTTTCCAAGTCCTCCCTTAAGAAATGCTTGTATTAGGCTAATGAGTTACGTTGACTGTTAGATTCTGAGTTAAAGTTAGAGTTAGGCATCGAAGTTATGTTATTGGATTTAATGTTAGGGTTAGGTTAAAATTTGGGTTTGGGTTGTGTGAAAAAAATTAAGAATGGAAAAAAAATTAAGAATTGAAAATGTATTTCAAATGGTGTGTATCCCTGTTACATGTGTTATTTTTACATTTAAATGTTTCAGTTTGCACAAATTTCTAAAAACCGGTTTTCACTTTGTCATTGTGGGATATTGTATGTAGATTGATGAGAACAAATAAATAGTGTATAACAAAACAAAGTGTGTAGAAAGTGAAACATTTGAAACAAAGTTGCTGTATGGATATTGATAAATCAATAAATACAAATCTGGGCACGAATAAACCAGAAGGCTGATGTCTTTAGCATTGAGATATTGGGCGATAATGCCTCTGTGTGCCAATGTCACTGTTGACTGAGCACGGTTGATGGAATCTCCTGCTGCATTCCTCATGAAAAATTGAAGAAGATGTACTTACTATTACTGGGTTGTGTGGTTATACTACCTAGCTATCTTGGCATGATTGAGTTGTGGGTTTCAATAGATAAGAACATCGGCTAAACAACCAAAAATGTAATGTAAAACAACATGGTAGCACTATAAACACCACTGCATGGTAAATAACTAATATATACATGATTTTTTTTTCTTGCTATGCCAACAGTAAATATATTTTGATTAGACCAGACAGGTCCATCCAGGTGTGTTTTGGCAAATGTGCCTTTATGAATAACATGCTGAAATCCCTCTGTCTCTGTATTTCATTTTTCACATGCACTGAATAACATGCATCATAACATGAAGAATGAAATTCTTGTTACACGCGACATCTACGTAGTAATTAAGAAATATGTAGTAATAACAGAAAATACAAAATATACATAAAAATAGTGACTAAAAGCAATTTCAAATACGGTAGAAATGGGACTATGGGCAATATGAATAGAAATGTTTTATTACCTATAAATGTGCTTAAGTTTTGGGCCGCTCGAGGATGTATTTTTTGGACATTTGTCTACTCTGAAAGTAGGCTGCCCACGTTCCGTATTCTGACACCGCAGCCTCTGTATGGGTTGTACCATGTGAGGGTGTTCTCCCCTCCCAAATTCAGTTGGTTGGGTCCATGGCCCGTCTTTTCCAAAAAGTTTTCTCCGATAAGCTACGGATGCTGGTCCGGCCTTACTGTAACGGTACGCGTAGGGGAGGATGGATGGGAGGAAGAGGCCAGGAGGGGCTAAAAAAACCATGTTGAAAAAAGAAAGACATTGGAGGAGGATGCTGCCAAATGTACTAAGGTTACCGATTTATTTTCAAGAGGACAAACACAAGTGGCAACTGGTAAACCGAGATATAGGCCTAATGATTCGCATTAGCAACGTAATTATTCGGCTAATATATTTGTAGCGTTGTCAACCTATTCGCAAGCAAAATATTTAATTTAATTTAAAAAATTGCCCAAAATCACCCAAAACGTGCCATTAATGTCCATTTAATACTCTCACAATATAACCTCCTAAAAGGTTGTTATTTGTCATTGAGTTAGCATATACGTTTCTGTTGACTTTGTCCATCACGCAGGTTGCATGTGAGAGAAGCTTCTCTACATTAAAATGTGTGAAGAATAGGCTACGAAGCTCATTGAGTCAGGACAACACTTGGAGGCTTTCATGTTTTTATGCACAGAGATGGAAATCCTCATGTCTAAAAGCAAATCCACAGTTATAGATAAAGTGGCTGAAACCATTGCACTGCTTAGGCGGCTACTGATGCTGTAGATGCTGTTGGTGCTAATAGCAATGTAACTGTAAACTGTACTGTGAAATGAACTGTAAACATTAGTACAGGATGCCTCTTTGTAGAAGAGCGGGATACATTTCAAATGCTTTATTTCTTTCTTTCGTTCTGCTTTTGTTAATTTATCAACCTATACTTATGGAATAGTGGAATATTTTTGTTAACTTAACTAAGCTTAAGTGAATTATTATTTAACGTTTACATTATTTGTTGAACCATGGTATTCATAAAAACTACAGGATAGTAAGAGCTGAACTGTTGCATAATTTATCCGATTTCCACCATCATGCAAAAAGTGGGCCGGTCTTGGGCATGAAACTCCTCGGCTGCAAAGTCTCCCCACTCCAGCCCTGCACAAATCTGTCTAAATCTGTTTTAGTGAGCACTTCTCCTTTGCCGAGATAATCCATCCACCTCGCAGGTGTGGCATATCAAGATGCTGATCAGACATCATGAGTATTGCACAGGTGTGCCTTAGGCTGGCCACAATAAAAGGCAATTCGAAAATGTGCAGTTTCACTGTATTTAGGGGGTCCGGGGGGTCCAAAAACCAGTCAGTATCTGGTGTGACCACCATTTGCCTCACGCAGTGCAACACATCTCCTTCGCATTGAGTTGATGAGGTAGAAGCTTGTGGCCTGGGAAAGTTGGTCCACTCCAAATGCAATACGCATGCTGTCTGATCAGCATCTTGGTATGCCACACCTGCAAGGTGGATGGATTATTATAAGGAGAAGTGGAAATTATGACACATTTTATTTCTGTTTTTGAAACGTTTCAACTGAGCAAGTAATTCCACAAAAATAATTTTGACCTAAGTTTATCTTATTTTTTGTCATTTAGAAAACATTGTCATGTGATGAAGTTAGACCTCTAAACAGATTTTTGATATGTCAATGGGAAGGCCTTAGGCTAAGTAATCCACTTGTTCAGATAAAAAAAATATAATACTTTTTTGATAGCCATACTGTTTATTGTGGTGATCTTGTTTGCAGTTAAACGCTCCCTCTCCTTTGGGGATAAATGCCCAGGGGGAGTATTTTACCTCTGACAATATATTGGTAAAATATAACAAAATTTGACAAAAAGAGTATCTTCAATGCTCTTACTGAGGGAAGGAGGTTGTTGGCCACGATCTCGCGATACATGGCCCCATCCATCCTCCCCTCAATTCGGTGCAGTCGTCCTGTCCCCTTTGCAGAAAAGCATCCCCAAAGAATGATGCTTCCACCTCCATGCTTCACGGTTGGGATGGTGTTCTTTGGGTTGTACTCATCCTTCTTCTTCATCCAAACATGGCGAGTGGAGTTAAGACCAAAAAGCTCAATTTTTGTCTCATCAGACCACATGACCTCCCATTCCTCCTCTGGATCATCCAGATGGTCATTGGCACACTTCAGATAGGCCTGGACATGCGCTGGCTTGAGCAGGGGGACCTTGTGTGCGCTGCAGGATTTTAATCCATGACGGCGTTGTGTGTTACTAATGGTTTTCTTTGAGACTGTGGTCCCAGCTCTCTTCAGGTCATTGACCAGGTCCTGCCGTGTAGTTCTAGACTGGTCCCTCACCTTCCTAATGATCATTGATGCCCCACGAGGTGAGATCTTGCATGGAGCCCCAGACCAAGGGAGATTGACCGTCATCTTGAACTTCTTCCATTTTCTAATAATTGCGCCAACAGTTGTTGCCTTCTCACCAAGCTGCTTGCCTATTGTCCTGTAGCCCATCCCAGCCTTGTGCAGGTCTACAATTTTATCCCTGATGTCCTTACACAGCTCTCTTGTCTTGGCCATTGTGGAGAGGTTGGAGTCTATTTGATTGAGTGTGTGGACAGGTGTCTTATACAGGTAACGAGTTCAAACAGTTGCAGTTAATACAGATAATGAGTGGAGAACAGGGGGGCTTCTTAAAGAAAAACAAACAGGTCTGTGAGAGATGCAATTCTTACTGGTTGGTAAGTGATCAAACACTTATGTCATGCAATAAAATGCTAATTAATTATTAAAAAATCATACAATGTGATTTTATGGATGTGTTTGCCTGAGGACAGTCAATATGTTCATATAATAATCTGACCAAACATTGCCTTTCTGAGTCAGAAAATACAAATTTCCTTTAAGGGCGGCGTTCCAAGTTACCCTACATGTGATCAATAGTGTTGCTGTTTGAAGAGCCTTAAGGTCAATGGGAAAAACTGCTTGTGAGTCTGGAAGTTGTCTTTTTCATTTATTTTTAACCTTAATTTTACCACGTTAACCACATTGAGATTAACAATCTATTTTTGAAGAGGGACCTGGCCAAGACTAGCAGCACACAGAAGTTACAGTACATAAAATCACAACATCACATCAAACAATGCTCCGGTAACATCTACCAGACGGCAACAGTGTGAACAGACCACAGGCTGGGTGGCTGGGATATTTAATGATGTTCCATGCTTTCTTCTGGCATCATGTGTGGTAGATACCTTGCATGGAGGGGATATGACAGCCAATGACACCCTCTGCAGATTTAACCACCCTCTGGAGGAACTTGCGATCCGCAACGGAGCCACTGCTCTACCAAGCAGTAATGCAGCCTAAGAGAATGCATTCAATGATGCACCTGTTGAAGTTGGTGAGTGTTTTTATAGACATGCTACATTTCTTGAGTCTCCTCAGGAAGTGTAGGCATTTTTGGGCAGTTTCTACCACCGAGTCTGCTTGCCTCTACCAGGTGAGGTAATCTTTGATGAACACACCAAGGAGCTTGAAGTCAGAGACTTTCTACTTCAGCTCCATCAATGTGTATGGGGGCGTGAACCTCCCTCTGTCGCATCCTGAAGTCCACAATCATCTCCTTAGTCTTGCAGACATTAACAGACAAAATACTTGATTCCACATTATCAACTTAATAAGCATAATAATGGTGGTGGTTGTGTGATGTTTTGGGGATATTTTCTTGCGTAAGGATCTGGGAAGAATTGCCATCTCTGATGGGACCATAAATGTTACTTTAAATCAGAAAATTCTAATTTGAGCATATGTTACACTATCAAGAGCTTAGGGCAATTTGGGGTATTAGTATATCTACTGAAAGACACATATAAACATATACATATCTATTGGGTTCCTGTGCAGAGGATTCAGATATAAGGTCTCTGGAAGGTCAAGCAGATGGATGTGGAGCAGAAGTGGTTGACTAAAAAGGAAAGGCTAACCTAACAGGATAAGGAGCAAAATGGAAGATCACCTGGTGGGAGCAGCAGACTAGGTGATTGATTGGTGGTTGGCTTCAGCAAGTTGGCAATCTACTGAGCCACTTGAAATGGAGAAGGCAAAGATGGTGGCGGTGCCTCGAGGGGGGCTGATGTCTTCATTTTTAGATGGAGTACCTTGGATTACAAGCAAACAATCAATGAGGATCAAATACCATTTACATGAAGGCACGCTTTATAAAAGGGTTTAGCAAGGGCTTATAATTACATTATCAACAGTTACGTGAACATTCATGAGAGATTTAACGAGTACCAACATGTAAAGTGTTACCCAGAGGTAGCATCATGAAGAGTAGCATCATGAAGAAGAAGGGTACTAGACCGAGGTAACTACAGACACTGCTTCGAATTGAAAACAAATACAAGAACGGTCATCACTCATTGGGCAGTTGCAGTCATCGACAGGTACTAGCAGAGCACAGTTACGCAGTCATTGATTCATCCTTCCAAAAACAACACAAGGGAAACATTAGGACAGAAGTCTATTTGGTTGTAGCATTATTTGCTCAAGAGATTTATATGTAATATACTTGGGCTGTTAAAACAGTAAACCTTAAAGTGGTACGTTGGTTAACTAGATATTTTTCTGCACTATGGTGAAAATTCCAATTTACACCACTACTTTTGACAGGTATGCGAGCCCGGAGAAGGCTAGAGGCAGTGTTACCAAACCCCATGTGAATCTAAGGAGATGACAGGATATTAAGTGCCACAGAAAGTCTCATGCACACATCCAGTTCCACTTGTTTTGAAATTGCCCCAAAACTGAAAAAATATCTCAAATATGTCCTCCAGCAATTTTTTAACTGTTCCTAAAAGCTCTAATCAAAGTATACATAAATGCAGAAATAAACATAAATGTAAGAGTGAAAACATTTTGAGCGGAATAGTGCACATTTTAAGGAATTTATGTTGTCAATGGCCTATTTCCTTGATTGAGGACCACTTGGACCTATTGAGATGGGACTTTTGTGAAGTAAATCGGGTGGAAATTAGGTGAAAATGTGTGGCCACATTAAATTTAAATTGTTTGTATCAAGCAAGCATCAGGAAACATTTCTTCTATTTAGATGTTTATATGGAAAATACAATCATATGTTTTAACAATGTAACTCAGGGACAATAAAGAAAATGTTTTATATAGTGATGAAGTGAAATATTATACTACTCCTGGACTTAAATGGGACATAATAGATTCACCTTTGCCAGATCAAAAAATGTTAACCTTCTTCCAGGCCTCACCTCAGCCCTCCCTCATTCCAGCAGCCTCTGAAGCCGTGATCCTGTCACAAGTCATTTGTAACTGATGTGTAGAAGACCTAAGTACCCTAGTCTTAGTCGCCTTCTATGCAGTTCAGATCGATGGCTTTACCATTCTCTCCAGTGGCGGGGATGTGAAAAGGTCATTCCAAACTGCTTGTGCCATCGAGAGGCTGTCTGTCTGTCCTGTGTTTACTTGCTTGAACTTGTTTGAACAGAGCTGAAAGCTTCAGCATTCAAAGTGTGAGACAAAACATACACACATGCTGTAGTGTGAAACAACAAGAACTGTTTCACAAAGAGAGCAGGGTATTGCTACTATGCCCTGGCTGTGTGTGATCACGATGGCAGAATCAATCACGGGATCAATAGATTAGCCTGCATTACCATACAGCAAACGTAGACCTGTTTCCTACTATGGCATCAAAGTGGATGATGAATCAGTAATGCTCTGTAAGAAACACGAGCAATGATGCAGTCACTAATCAGTAATCACAGTGGGAGCTCGGAAATTTCCTCTGTGCCATTCCTCGGCCGACAGTAGGGTTAGCGATTTTGACCTAACACCGTTTCTGTCCGCCCTCTTTACGTGCACCTGGCCTGCGTCTTGAATCGGCTCCCTAAAGCCTATGGAGTGCACTAGTTCCCATCAGGGCCCTAAAAGTAGTGCGCCGTGTAGTGAATAGGTGTCATTTCCTACGGCTCAGCAGTTTGGACTCGTGCCGTAGCTTTGTCTGTTCAGGTTAGTTACTAATGGGAACACGCTGTTGTGTCAGGAGAAACGTGGCACAATCAATGCTTCTAGCTGATCTGTTTTTGTGAGATCTGTTCAAACACTATAGGCAGCCTGCCTACAGCTTGCACACATATCCAAAGATAATGTTAGTTAAACAGATTAGGACAATGGGAAGCATATGTTAGATGTAATGTTTTTGTCATTACTGTGTCTGCAAGCTCTCCAAAACCCAATCTGTTGAAAACTAAGCTTCATGACTTCTCACTTCATCTGTTATAACAGACAATAATCCAAAGAGCTAAATGACTTCTTGTCTTTTTATGTTTTCCCCTGCTGCATTACTTGCCATGTAACAGGAAGTGTCCGTCTCTGATCATCAAAAAAGTAAAATACCAATCCATGCTTGAAATGCAGTGAAGTTAATGAGGCGACACAGATCCTTAGAAATTAACTTGTGCAGAATCCCAAACGGCATTACATCGATGGGTTCAAAAGGCAATACTTATATGAGTACAGCACCAAGCACACTTTGATGAATAAAATCAATTACTTCCTTGGAGATTGGAATCAATCAGTCTAGGCTGAACTACATTAAAAAATTGCCCTCTCTGGCTAGTAAGGCAAAGGTAGATTGGCCCAACATGCTTTGTAGACTGGTTAAGACATAGAACATAACTGCCATCCATTCAGAGAAATCAATGTTCCTTCAGTATTAATGAAATATACACTAACTTATTATTTATTCTCTCTTCAAGGACCAATCCATAGTTGATACAATAACAAAGTGTTTTCTGCACTGTTTCAGTAAAAAGCTAAAGGGATGGAGAAATGTACCCACTCTAAAATATACAGAGGGTATAGAAAGTCACCTTTTCATCTTTTTTTGCCTTACAGCCTGAAGTGAAAACACATCGTCTTTTTCCAACTGTATTTACACATAGTAACCAATAATATCAGAGTGAAACCAAGACTTTGATTAGTTCAGAATAAAAGCTGTTGGTCATAAAGGAATATGTGTGCAATCCACAGCTAAGAGTCAGATTTGGGGGGAAAGGTCCTTTCGAAAGATATATGAGATGAAGTTGTGGCAAAGTTGGGATGGATATAAAAAGATTTCAAAGGCTTTGTCCACCCTTTGGAGAACAGTTAAGATCATTATTAAGAAGTGGAAGGCATATGGCACCACCCAGACCTGCATAGATCAGGCCGTTCCTCCAAACTGCATGACCGGTCAAGGAGGGACTGATCAAAGAGGCTATCAAGAAGCAAATGGTTTCTTTTAAGGGGTTTCAGGCTTTTATGGCAAAGAATGGTCAATGTGTTCATGTGACCACAATACCACAGACGTCCCACAAATCTGGCTTCTCTGGGAGGGTGGCAAAAAAAAACACTCTTCGAAAAAGGCAACATCAAGTCTCATTTGAGCTTTGCCAAAAAGCACATTGTCAATTCCGAGGCCAAGTGGCAAAAGTTGCTGTGGTCAGATGAGACCAAAATTTTACTTTTTGGCAAGAATGCAAAAAAATATCTCTGCCAAAAACCCAATTAACCTTTCCACCCAAAGAACATCATGCCTACAGTAAAGCATGGTGGTGGCAGCATCTTGTTGTGTGGGTAGTTCTCTTCAGCAGGAGTTGGAGCACTTGTCAGGATAGAAAAGAATGGACAGTGCAATATACCCACAGATTCCTGGGGATAACCTGCAGAATGGGCAAATATTGCAGAACCTACAGTGGGGAGAACAAGTATTTGATACACTGCTGATTTTGCAGGTTTTCCTACTTACAAAGCATGTAGAGGTCTGTCATTTTTACCATAGGTACACTTAAACTGTGAGACACAGAATCCAAAACAAAAATCCAGGAAATCACATTGTATGATTTTTAAATAATTAATTTGCATATTATAGCATGACATAAGTATTTGATCACCTACCAACCAGTAAGAATTCTGTCTCTCACAGACCTGTTAATTTTTCTTTAAGAAGCCCTCCTGTTCTCCACTCATTACCTGTATTAACTGCAACTGTTTGAACTCGTTACCTGTATAAAAGACACCTGTCCAAACATTCAATCAAACAGACTCCAACCTCTCCACAATGGCCAAAACCAGAGAGCTGTGCAAGGACATCAGGGATAAAATTGTAGACCTGCACACACCTGGGATGGAATGCAAGACAATAGGCAATCAGCTTGGTGAGAAGGCAACAGCTGTTGGCGCAATTATTAGAAAATGTAAGTTCAAGATGAAGTTCAAGATGACAGTCAATTTCACTCGGTCTGGGGCTCCATGCAAGATCTCACCTCATGGGGCATCAGTGATCATGAGGAAGGTGAGGGATCAGCCCAGAACTACACGGCAGGATCTGGTCAATGACCTGGGACCACAGTCTCAAAGAACACACTTAGTAACACACTACGTCATCATGGATTAAGATCCTGCAGGGCACGCAAGGTCCCCCTGCTCAAGCCAGCGCATGTCCAGGCCCATCTGAAGTTTGCCAATGACCATCTGGATGATCCAGAGGATGAATGTGAGAAGGTCATGTGGTCTGATGAGCTTTTTGCTCTCAACTCCACTCGCCGTGTTTTTACGAAGAAGAAGGATGAGTACAACCCAAAGAACACCATCCCAACCGTGAAGCATGGAGGTAGAAACATCATTCTTTGGGGATGCTTTTCTGCAAAGGGGACAGGATGACTGCACCGTATTGAGGGGAGGATGGATGGGGCCGTGTATCGCGAGATCCTGGCCAACAACTTCCTTCCCTCAGTAAGAGCATTGAAAATGGGTCGTGGCTGGGTCTTCCAGCATGACAACGACCCAAAACGCACAGCCAAGGCAACTAAGGAGTGGCTCCGTAAGAAGCATCTCAAGGTCCTGGAGTGGCCTAGCCAGTCTCCAGACCTGAAACCAATTGAAAATCATTGGAGCTGAAAGTTTGTATTGTCCAGCGACAGCCCCGAAACCTGAAGGATTTGGAGAAGGTCTGTATGGAGGAGTGTATCTCTGTAATTGCAAACAAAGGTTTCTGTATCAAATATTAAGTTCTGCTTTTCTGATGTATCAAATACTCATGTCATGCAATTAAATGCAAATTAATTATTTAGAAATCATACAATGTGATTTTCTGGATTTTTGTTTTAGATTCCATCTCTCACAGTTGAAGTGTACCTATGATAACAATTACAGACCTCTACATGCTTTGTAAGTAGGAAAACCTGCAAAATCAGCAGTGTATCAAATACCTGTTCTCCCCACTGTAGTTGTGCAAAGTTAGTAGAGACATATTCAAAGAGACTCATGGCTGGAATTCAAGCAACAGGTGGATCCACCAAGTATCAACTCAGGGGGCAATTCACCTCTCCAAATGTAGTATTTTACAGCTTTAATTTCAATAAATTTTTTATGTTTCATATTTCAGTCTATAAGACAAATACTATTTAAGCCCCCCTCTCCCCTATCAGTCAGAGACCCCACAGCAGTCAGGGGCCCAAGGCAACCACTAATGTTGCTTATGCCGAGAACCAGCCAAGATGCCGGAAACTGGTCTGATTTTAGTTGTTTTTACTACAGGCTGGAAGGCATCAAGAAATGTAAATATGTTGAAAGGGCGTGGTGACTTTCTATACCCACTGTATATACAGACCTATAGAAACAAGGCTTTGACATAAAAATGTACTGTATGTGTATGAATAAAAAAGATATGGTGTTTCTTAACATACATGTTTGCAAACATTGAGTTGAAAAAGCTTATATTATCGCTTCTGTGTTGAACGAAGTTTATGGGGCATTTATATGTTGGATTATTATTTTAAAAAATAAGTACATTAATTAATCAAGAAAGATCCCAGAATGGATGAAGCAATTACAGATTGCCCCTATAATTGGCACCTGACTTGCAAACTTAATTAGCAAATTCCTACAAACCATGGAATGAGTTCATACAAAAACTGCCTGGTGAATTATCGCAGAGAACCATCAGCAGAAATGATTAGCTTTCAAAAAGACCCTGAAAAATATTCAATCAACCTTCACCTCTAAGTTTAATCATCACCATTAATTTGCTTGCAACAACAGGTGTTTTTTTTCTCACCACCAAGCTAAAGAGAAATTATGTAGTCTCCCAGAAGAATAACAATCTCGGAAACTGTAAAAACAAATAGGTATTTTATGAGTATCTTATGAGTATGCACATATACCATTTACAAAATGTTTTTTGCTCAAAAAATCTCTCTATATAAATAAATGATGCTTTAATTCAACATACACAGTGCAATTTCATCATGACAGTCTTAAATGTAATATGGAAACTTTGGAAATTAAGTAGAGATGTAAAATCTGCACATCTGGATTCTGGCAACACTGCTGTTTTTACCCACATGAGTGAAAATCCTGAGGCAGTTTTTGAAAAACTGGAACTGGCACACCTGGCAATGGTGTCTAACTCATGATTATGGCCTTGTCTCTTAAGCCAGTTTTGACCTGGCCACAGGCGTTAGAGGTGAATGCATTCCCCGGCAAACAACCCGAATTGTGCATGCTGACTCCAGTGTGCTGTATGGTTGCTGTTGATAGCATGCCAAGGCCTTATGAATCAACAATTGTATAAAAAATCCATACTGACAAATGGGGAGTTGTACATAATATACTGGACACAGAGCAGAGAACAAACATTCCAAACAAACTAGAGAAAAGACCATTGCATCATCAGCATTCGGTTGACTCTCTTTCCAGCTGTGCCTTCCACCCCGTGCATCCTCCTGTTCTGCGCCTCCAACTTGACTTCAAATGGATTCTTTACTTATTAAGAGGGATACGCTGTGCAAAGCTGATCGTTTGCTTCTCTTCTATCCAAGGATTCATAGCATCCACTATTGCATTTCAACTGCTTTCGAGCGATGACGAATTACCTTTAGGATAACTGATGGATCCCACCCTGCTTCTATCTTTAACAGAAATAGAGGAAAACAAACCTTGGAGCTGACATTTTCATCACAAATAAGATTTCCTTTAAGCTATTTGTCCAAGTAAAGATAGAGAGAGAAAGAGAGAGAGAGAGAGAGACATCCAGAGCTGGGCTTATTAATGACACACACTCCTCAAAGAGGCAGTGGTGACTATCTAGCTCGCTAGACCTTTGACTGGGGCACAATGAGCCAGAGCTACAGATAATGATACACTGCTCTCTGTGCAGGCCAGCATTCCAGCAAGGTAATCAGAAGGTCGATCCAACTTTCACCTACTACTGTAACCAATGCATTTGGTGAGAGTGGCAATGCAATGTGCACTGTGCCAACAGAGCAGCTCAAATTTATATTTGTATTCTCACGTGGAGTTTTAGCTGCACCTTTTATTAAGGATGTCAGTTATAGTCATGCTGAGCACTTTGCAATAAATTATATCTACGGATCGCTTATTACAGCTACACCCTAATTTATTCTACAAGAGGCGTCACAGTACTTAGCATAACACGAATGGATCTCCAAAGCTTACTTACGTGTCTTTAATGAAGGGCATTTTCACCTGCTGCAGACATGTATTGAAATTAGAGCCTTTTCAAGTAAAAATTAATAGCTGTGGCTAATAAGGTTTAAATTAAGGTGTAATATACATTATCATTTGAACATCAAGCCAAAAATAATCCAGCAAAGATCAGCTTCAAATGAGAAATTGTACAATCTGCATGAAACGGCTCCCTCTAAATTATTGGAATGAAATGGCACAGGGGGATATTTTTGAGTAGAGCTGAAATGCTCAAGCACCATGTCGGATTACACACCGTGTGAGTCGCCTGCACAAAGGCATGCTGTGAGGGGAAAGTGTATGCTTCTTGCATGGATTGTTGATGGGAGAGAATTCAATACTGTTTCTAAACTTCTCCCGAAGAAATCGCCAAATCCTTCGGTGGGGGAGTACTTTTAGCAGCAAAACCACAATGTTCCCCAGCAGTTTTTGCTTTGCCAGGTACAAAAAGGAGAAAATCCCTTACAATGATAAAAGCCTTAAAGGTAAATAACAAAGTATGTAATAAAGTGACTGCAGTGCTAAGGAGCTGTTTACTCCTTGTACAAAGGCCTGTCAATCTGCTGTGTTTATACCCCAGACACATATTCCCTTTCACGGTATGATTCAGACATTTCGTACCAAACAGCAGGTGGGGAGACAATTAACTAGGCCCATCACTGAAGGGAGCAGGGGCACAGGGCTCAGTTAGTGAACCCCCCCCCCCGACCAGTTCCTTAGAAAACAGTACGTGACTAATTTTCCCAAACAGCCCTCCCCTATGCTCTATCAAACACTCTCTGTGAACCTCAATAGAGCCAACAGCAGTGATGGATGGCTGCTTCTTGTTGAAAAACCACTGCCCTCGAAAACAAGAGGTGGATCAACAATAGTTGAAGCCTTTTGCATTTACAAAGCTACCCCCCTTCCCATGCTAAGGGACCACTTTCACATTTCCAAATTTCTTTTCCCATCTGGCCTATGAACCAAAGGGGATTGTACACCCAATAATTTAGTCAGGGCTTCAAATTCAATGGGTACGCTTCCTCGGCTCTGAACAGTCAAGGTAAGGTAAAAGCCAGTGATTGGAGCTGCCTCTTTGATATTCAACAATAATTGCCTACATCTCCTTTGCCTCCTTCTAATGGTTTTATGCCACAGACTTGAGAAAATGGGATTCCTGTTTTTCAGTAATAGATGAAGGACTCCTAATTAACTTGGTAGGCTACTTCTGAAAGGCTTCCTATGTCCTCCTCTCCTACCAAGGAGAGCTGTAACTGTGTGTACTAAGCACAGCACAGCGGGTCAATGTGTTACCCCGCTGCTGGTCAATACTCTGCACTTCAAAGTGGCCAGTAACACACAGCTGGAAAAGCTGGCATACAGTCGGAAGAGACTTCTTACCAATCTTTGTAAGTCTGAACATTTCTATTCATAATGCCTGACCTAACATTACAAAATTTATAACTGTGATAGATTGCTATGACATATTTCAGTGTTACGATGCATTTCTGCGACAGCTAGCTAGTTAGCGGTGCATGCTAGTAGTGTTCAGTTGACGTCCCTGGCACTGTAGTCTTGGGCGGACATGCCATTACATTAGTCATGCCTCCCGGGAGGTATGGAAATGTTTGTGTTTCAAAAACGGTTTGAAGGAAGCACTGGATGCCTAAGATTTCTTTTGTACACCTCCTTCCATATCTACATGGTAAGAGGCGTGCTAAGTGTTGTGTTGCTTTATATTTTAGTAGAACACTTCAACAAACTGCTTTAGAAAACCCATCACTCTGCATTACTGGTCCAGTTCTATCCTATAAAACTATTGTGAAGATTTACACTGGCCCTTTTAAACACATTTGTTCAACGTAAGTTTGCCATGCCTAGAATAGCATGGCCTGATCTAAGAAGCCACATGTCTCAGGTCCTACTATATGTCCTATAGCTATACAGACAGACATTTTCATAGCAGGTTGGTAGAAAGTAAACAGCAGATGAGAATTTGGTTGACGTTGGGAAAAGGTTAGTGAATGTTTTATTTTCCATTTTTACACCCATTTTCCTCCCCCACTTTACAAGTATCCATTTACATTGTACAACCTTGTGCCACTGCTACAACAGACCTGTGGGTTCGTAGGGTTGTGGTTTCCTCTGAGAACAGCCAGTCTCCTATATTACAACCCCTCCCATAACTAGGTAATCAATCTGAGACAACATCAGAGGAAATGCTGGCCCACATTTCCTCATTCATAGCCAGATTAGAGGCGCCCGCCCTACCAGAGACAAGCAGCCTAACTGGACCCCCGGCCACAATCAGCAGTGGTATGACTGGGGCTTGAACCCACGGCCATTGAGATGCAGTAACACTTGCATGGCAAGTGCATAGACCACATTCTGCCACAGGTTAGAGTTTTATTAACACTATACCTTTGTATACAATCAAGCAAAAACCCTCCACAGCAGTTTGTGGATGTAGTCATGGCAAACAATGATGAATTGAAACAAAATTAAAAGTAATTTACAAAAGTTCCCTTGATCTTTTACGGATATTATATATTTAAAATTATCATTGCACATATTGCAAACATATTTCAAGATGTTGACAACACAATCATTGGATCAACTTTAATATTGGGATATAGACATGAACTATTGATGAGCATGCAACATGCTATAGGCCGCATAGATTTTTCAAGCTTGATTGAAATTGGAAAATTTAGACATGCACATTCTAAGCTTCAAACTATTCCAACCTTCAAGTAACCTCATGGCCACGTAACCATACTCTTTCCATTCTTCCCTCATAATTCATTCACACTGTTGGCCACCAGGTCTCATCCGAAATAAAGAGATTTAAAGGGGCTCCAAGAAAGCATTGCATGTTTTGCTTATTATGTGATCAGGCTGAGACACCACTCTTCCGTGATTGGATAACTGTCTTACATGGCACCGTGTCCCCATCATAGGATGCTACCGTTGGCCAGAGACTCACAGCCCTGGTCGGGCACGTGCACAGACAGGATATCTACTGTGACTGAGCGCCTGCTCCTTTGCCCTGCTACTCTCCAGGTGTCCCTTTGAGTTATGGTATAATTAGTATTATGGGGAAAAAATAAATCAAGTTTCTGCTGTTCTGAACCCACTGCCCTAAAGTTGACGGGACATGGTCAAGTTCGCCACTCCAAACCTTTACTCTCTGCCGCCAAGTCTGTCCTGCTTTACAGTCTGTTTTGCAGTAGAGACTGTGCAGACCTGCCATTCAAACATGAATGGCTCGAGGTCACAGGTCGAGCGTGCGTAGCAATTTACCAGGTCTCAATGTCTACAGCAACGCTAACTGCAGTGGAACATGACTCATTAACACTTGATTCATGTATATCGTCATGAATTGTCTGTCTGGCTGATACACGAAGCAGAGAAAGGCTAAAGTACATTGCATATGCCCCCCCCCCACTTCGCCAGCCTTCCGCCACCTTCAGTTGGGAGTTCCACGGGCATGTATGTGTATGTCAGGTCAGCTTCAACATGGGTAGACAACAAGCTAACCACAAGTTGCAAATTATACATGCAGACCTCTAGCCAGATGACTCTGCTTACTTGAATGGCAAGGTGGACATATAGCCTGATCTTTGACTCTCCCGAGCCCGTTGGGGACAACTGTGATAAGACAAGGACTTAGCTACTAATCCGGACTTCACAGAATTGGAAAGGAGGGGGGGTACATCTTGACAAAATGGGCCTTTGAGTGCCAGTTTTGTTTTGTTTTTACTCCAGGCGCTTAAAACCTTTTTGCACAGCAATACCCATAGGAAACATATTGCTCTGTTATTAGTCATTTAGAAGACAACCTGCAATATCCACTTGGATCATAATGATTACCTGTGTGCAGCGACCAATGTGACTACATTGTAATTTCACCACTGAATATTATTTAATGAAGCGGCATCACAAATATCTGGGTCATTCGATACAGAAGAGAAAGAATACGTTTTTATTCTCCGTTTCAGTCACTCTTTATCCATTAAGTTCGATTTTATTCATACTTCCAGAATATATTATATTGAAAATAATGAACTACGAGATGTAATATTTCTTCATATTTTTCATATTTGAATGTTTTTATGAACCTGTGAACAAAAAAAGTGAGTATTTTTTCAATAACATGACACTGTATACTGAAATTATGCCCCAGTTGTCAATGAAAGGGAATCAGTTCAAATGAATTCCCCCAGACTGTAATAAAAACAAAAAAATTGAAATCAACTGTCAGTAATCGACTGAGGTTGAATGTTGTTAATCATACAACATAGCTGCGTGCGATGTCATGCCTTTGGAGAATTTTGGAATATCAGATCAATGTCTTGAGTGTGGGCTATATAGGCTTCCTTCTTTGGGTGCAGGCACACAATTTGTGGATTATTATCCAGCAAGGGCTTCTCTGGAAGTCATTTACAGCTCCCCAACCACCCATCAACAGTGAGTGTGTCCCTGAGTGTGCTTCACGTCTTGTTTAGGAGCAAGGCTCTGTCATCACAACAAGCATCTTCCTCTATCTCATTCCGAGGCTGCCACTTCTACACATCACTTCACCGCAGAAAACTGACACAACCAACACCTGCAAATGAGCGGCGGAGAGAGAACACGAAAAAGCACTGGAAAACTGAGATGACATCCAAAAGGACTGAGGTCACTGTTATACAACAAATAGATTTGATAATATGCAGTGGATATTTTACTTTGACAGAACTAAATCTAAATTGGAAGATGACTGTTATTGAGGATGATTGATCTGGCCTTAATTTGACCATATATACATATGTAAGATACATATGTATCTTTTTATTGGCATCAAGCTATGATTGGTTACAGAAGATGCATACAGCTATGTACAAGTGCACAGCTCAAGTAGCCATCAATAAACAGGCTTCACTAATGTTGCTTTCATACTACACTATCGGTTTAGATGAATGAGAGATGCCAGCTTTGTGTCACAGGTACATTTTTTAATAGCCTTGCAATTTTCACACATCACCTTCAGAGGTAACGTGGGTGCCAAGGTTTAGTGAGCGGTGACGTAGCAGGTCTCCTTCTGAAAGCCCTTCCAGCTCCATAAACTGAATCAGAAAAATGTTTCCTCTGGGAAGCAACTGAAAACACCTCACAATGAGACTGAAAGGCTCACCCATTCTACTACCACCAGCAACAGCGCCTGTTCCACAGAGAGTGCCACGATAGTTACCAGGTAAGTACGGAGTTTATACTGCTTCCACGCCAGTCGTCAGACCAAAGCAACACGTATTTCGCCTTATGGCCCAGCGAGAGAAACTCGTTGCTAGGGCGAATATAGACATTTTATGTAAATGTTATTTTAATGGAATTGTACTGACGACAACAGATGCTGTCAAAATAGGTTTGAAAATGACAGAGATGTTCTAAAAAGCTTTCCTAAACTCTCCTTACTCCACGGGGGCCATGCAGAGAGAGCCAGGTCACTGCTACCCTCTATAGATAACATCATTGGGATGGTTCTGGATTTGTGAAGCTCCACAGGTAAATGATCCGTGCTCGCACCACCTGCAGGGTAGGTTTAAAGACAAAAGGCTGTTTAAAAAGAAGCTGCATGCGTGGCTTTATCACAGAAGTTCAGAAGTAAAAAATAGGTGTGCAGGCCCCATCTTTGATAGAGGTCAAGCCTCACAAGGAAAATGGCAGCAGGATAAGATAGGAGGATTAAGACAGTCAAGTAATTACAGCCCACCTAAAAATTATGCATCAATGAATGAGCGAGGTCACACTAATCCCTGGGCAGAGTGCATTATGGGACATGGCATGGAAATTGGTCCAGTACCTCCGACTGTGGCAATCTCCTCAACCAAGTGCAGCTGTTCGATTTACAAAGAGGGGGCTTACTATTCCCTCACTGTCTTTAGGAACAGGTTTAATTGTCTCTTATAATACATCTGTATTATAATCACTGGTCTGTATACATGGTAATTTCTTCTACAAAGATAAAAGATACATTTTAAGTAAAGTATTCTGCTTTTATATCAGACCATGAAACTACTTGACTGAAAATGAGGGGGAGGACTAACATTAACCCATATATGGTGTGACTGGCTGCTTTAACACAGCTAATGCCATCTACCAACCTGTTCTGACACTGTTTGTCATAAATGGAAACCTATTTCCTTTGGAGTGCAGTAGTTCTGGCAATGGCTCATGGGCCTCAGGTCAAAGGAGTGCAATTTATAGAGAATGGGGGTGCTGTTTGGAACACAAGCCCTCTGATTAATGGTGTGAAAAGAATCTCACCACGTCCCCGGGACATTAGTCCCTGTTCAGAGCTTTTTTTTGTGATGTCAGAGGCGTCGTAAAAATGACCTGAAATATCACAGTGAACGATTTAGAAACCAAAGAAAAATGAGCCGTTATTAAAGAGAAACGAACAAGAGAGACCCTACTGAACTCTGTTGAAACGGATGTGTCCCGCTTTTCTCGTCTCAGGGTGTCCATCACCTCACCACGGGCTGACAATATTGTCGCGCATGGCAGTTCCGATTGGACGCCGCTCCAAATGGCACGCATCCAGCCCTAGTAATAATTTCAGTTAATCACTGTCACTAGACATGGGTATTATTAACAATTCGCTCATGGTCTTCGGCACACCTTGTCAAAAATGATTGCGCGTAGTGTTGATGAATCAGAGACACAACGATGTAGGTTTTATTATTAAGGAGAGGTGTAGTGTTGATTATTCCCAACATGCATGTGCGTATCCCTTTCCTATCCTGTCAACCATGTCATTGCGTGCGCACAGCATAGAACAGTGGTAATAGAAATGCATTCTATGTATTATTTATGTGACTTTCACAGCGGCCCAAGCTGCAGAGATTCAAAATGCACCATGTCTGCTTTTGGTCCCCTCGTTGAAATCTATGGAAAGCAATGCTAACCTGCCACCAGCCACATGAGTGATTGAATTCAAATAGGCTTTGAGGCTCAACACACTTCTGGCAGAAAACCGCAGTACATTGGATCCCTGCCATTGAATAATATCCCACTGCAGGGAGGAGGACTTAGCACCGCTCACGTTCCGCTGTTGCCCCCCTGCCGTTCTGCCCGGTTCGCTCCACCAGTGAATAGTCATCTGCATCCTCAAACAGCAGGTCTACACGGGGCAGGGTCCCATTTCCATATTTGTGTCTTTGTCCTGGGGATGTTTCACTCAGGCTTCTTCACGTCTGAGTGACCACGCAAGCACTAATTAAATGACATCAAACAACTGACATTACATCTGAAACCAAGACTTCTCCATCTACTGACGGTGCATTAATAAGAGGGGGCACCCCATTGCTGATATTCAGCGCACGCACGCACGCACACTCTTTGATTTACCAGTCCCTACAGTGACGCACGCCGCAGTAAGCAACGGTTGGACCACACATCCACTCAGCAAGGCTGTGTCCTGTTCAGCAGTCTTTAAACTATTAAACAGAGGCGCAAGTGTTCTAAGTTCATTCTGTCAGATCCGGTTTCACTCTAAGGTATTACCTCAGGAACTCGGAGCATGGAATCTTCCCCCTGCCTAAGAACAAAGAGAGCTCAACATGTATTTGAATGTTTGTCATATTAATAGGGTTGTAGGGCATGAATGGGCATAATGTGCAAGAACACTTCTGATTGTGACTCTAGCTAGAACTGTATATTTTTCTATATCTTTTTCATGTATTTATGATCAGCCTTCGATCTATCCTGGTAATGTACAAGCGCAGGCTATTCCCACTGGTAATTCCAATGCTTTCAACAACATAACATCTAATTTCAACATAATGTAAAACATTATTTGCTACGATGCTACATCAGGTCAGACAGAGCATATCTTGGTTGCATAATTATGGATATTTGTATTTCCCTGGGAGAAAGGTTGGTAGGGATGCTTCTCATAAAGTGAATCCTACCATGACCAGACCCTCTCACTTTCTGAGCCAAAAAAACGTCTATCTCCTTCACACCCTCTGCCTCTCCAGAGCTGCCCTGAACCATATATAAACCCGACTCATAAATGCCACCCTCTAATAAACAACCATTTTCTCTATTTTCTAAAAAGGCATGCAGTGAGAGACGGCTGTAGCTAATTTCACAGTGCAAATATTAGAGTGGGGAGAATAAACATATTGGCTACGCAAAAATAGGATTCAGTTCACTGTTTTAACACCTCCTCACTTGGCCATGGTTTTCTCCTAATATTGCCACTTCATGTGAGCAAATGAGTATTCCCATGCCTAATGAATCATTGTCAACTATTGCCAGCAACCAGCATACCACCCTGAATCCAGTTTCTGGCAGGTATTTTGCTCTGTGTATGCTGCCTTCTTTTAGGCAGGAAGTTAACTGTCTTGACTTTCTGTGGTCACCACAGATCCCATGGCACTTATCATAAGAACAGGGTCTGAACCCCGTTGTCCTGTCTACATTTCTATTCTGACCACTTTATCACTCCCCACTTCCATTCAACTCATTCATCTCCAATCTTCTACCTTGTAATTATTCCCCAAGCTCATCACAGTACATGAGAATGTCTTGTTATTCAACTTACCTGGAAATAAACTGATTAAATACAAAGGAAAGAATTCCTCACATTTGGATATTTAATTGACTCATCCATTGTCCAAGCATTAGAATTATCATTTAGCGAGGATAAACTTCCTATTTCGCAGCTAGTAGATGTATCTGTTTTCAAAGTACTGCGATGACTTGTGTTTCGCATACAAAGTGGCATAGGTCGTGTCTAAACATATATATGTATTGGATAAAGGGGTGGAAAAACTTCACGATGACCTCTGAAGTCCAGTCAGTGATGGGTTCCTGCCTACTTCTCTGCCCACCACAGCTTTATTGTTATTACAGTGCAGTATAGATGCTTGCCTTGAGACCCACTGGCATTACTCAGCTGCCTAACAGCACTTGGCACCAGGGACTGGCTGTCCTGCTTTATATTCTCTCAATGTGACGCCTAAATAGCAGAGCAATCCCATGATGCTTTGCACTTGACAGATTTTAATAAATCTAATATAGACTGCGCGCTAAGTGTTATTGCTTGTAATATGGTGTATAACTATCCCTGGGTTATATAGAAACAATAGCCATAATGATAACACAGAAACCTTGCGCCTGAACGGCATCACTGGAATATTCGTGCTTCGTTAGGCGGTTGTATACAACTCATTGGAAACTGTACAATTACTGTCAGCCTTTTTTCAGAAAAGGAAAGAATAAAATGTGAACTGAGACATTCCGGTTTAACATCATCCCCTAATATGTCTGGAAAATGTCTGACAATTATTTAAAAGATGGAAACTGGTATTTGTGGTTGCCTTACTATCTGCCCGGTAACAGCTTATGCACGTTAATAGTAACAGTGAATTAGGATTTTCATTATTTGCTCGATCATGTGAAAAGGAGATGTATTGAGGTATATGCACCATAAGCATTGCCTTCTCTCAACTTCTATAGTTGTGGCAGAGGGCAGACAGAAAGCAGATACAACCCTTAAAGAATTGTATCCTTTTGAGTTAAATATTAACAATAGTATCAATCAAGACACCAAAGGCCAATGGCTAATTGATTTAAACTTCAGACATTTATTTTCCACAAGATACAGAGGCAGCACACTATAACTAGGACCAAAACAAATGTTACCCAGAATAAAATACCAACATTATATAACCTGCTAGATTATAATGAAAGATCCATATGCGTTTTATATTCTACATAGAAATAATGTTAGAGGGCAGGCAATATTTTCTGTATTGATTCCATTGCGATATTTACATCCTGGTGAATTTGTCTGTAAAAGTGCAGTTTGTGTCCCTTAGGCGCAGACATTACTAAATTGTTGACACGCACATTACAGATTGAAGGACTACTCAAGATGATTCCAGAATCATTCACATGAACGGTGCTCTAAGAGAGCAATCCCGTTCTGTTTGGTCGAGTTTTTAACAATAATCTAATACTTTTTCAAAACGATACATAGGCATGCAATTATGTTTCTTTTAGTTTACATAATGATGCTATAGATGCAGCTAATCATTTCCAGTGTTAAGGCATTATTTATCAATGGTTAAATCCCATTCTTACATCTGACATCCATCCTACTGAGAAGCTCATTAGAGAAATATAATGTCAACAGTAAATATTTGTTTTTATTTGTCCAAAGAATACATTAGAGCAGTCCAGATCCAGTTAATTTCCTGAAACAGAGAAATAAATCTCACAGGATTTGGTCACTGGTGCGGCTCCACACAGACTCTGCCCAAGGGAGACTGAGTTCAAGTAAATGTGCCTTAAGAGTCCCTTAGAATATTGCCAGAAACTGACATCCATTGACATGACAGACTATCTATCATTTAAGCCACAAAACATTGTGACAAATGGCAAAAGGCTGCATCATCTAAACACTGAACATTGTTCAAAGACAAAACAACTTACTAGTCCTGATGAGGTGATACATTACAGGGAGAAATATACAGAATAAACAATGACATAGTGTACATACTTTGACTAATTACAACCTAATTCATGTAAATATACAACGTGCCAAAAATAAATGTACAGTTGGATGTACCAGCAAATCGCACAAAGAAATCTTATTCCTCCCAGAATTCCCCTGCACTGCAAAGATATCCGTCTGTGAACTGCACATGCCCAGTCTTGTTTGTTTTGGTGTTTTCCATAAAAAAATGCCCATTAGGGACAAAAAGAGTCAGAGAGCTCATTATTCATTGACTTGCCTAAGAGACACCGCTAAAAAAAATATTAAACCCAGACCAAATCAACCTGGATTACACTCTGGAGACCGCTTGTCCTACGAGATTACAAAATGTTTGGAATTATACAGAGACTCATTAAACTGAGGACAACGGTAGCTGAGCTGCTGGAATTCATTATAATTATGCCTCTGTCATGGTTATGCAGTGTTACTTTAAACCTGCGAGCTCACACCATTCTGCAGAAGGTAAACATCGTTGTCCTCTCCTTGCCCTCTTTACGCTTGACGCATAATTGTCCATGAACCAAAGGTAATTTGGCCGGCAGTTTCTGTGAATACATTTACAATTCACAGCTTCAACGTTTTGTACAAAAGTGCCGCGAGACAATGCGCCTGCAGTTGGTAGCCTTGCAGAGCCTCTCATTTAGCATCAAGTGTCTACCCTCTGCTCTTCCCAGACATGAAAAGGTAGAGCCTGGCCTTCACAGTACAATGTAGAACTACAGTGGGTTGGCTCTCTTGCATCAGCTCTCATCCTCTTCAATGCCCTCTCAACACTGACTGGGGAAAAGACAAGCCAGCCCTTCTTGTCTCAACCAACTCTCTCAGCCAAAAACGCAGGGGGGAAAAATATAAAACCTTGAACTTCACTCTAGACTTGTAAAAGAATGGGGAAAGAGGAAAGCCTCTCTACGCCACCATCTTCAACCCTCAGACGACAGACAAAATGGCATCGAGGACAACGCTGGTGTCGGCTTTATTATTATTTCTTTGGCACTAATGAGAACATCTGTGTGATACCCGCAAGTGTTAGCAACTGTCTCCCAGCCAAGGTGTGCACAGGCAGCTATTGTTGCACAACTGCCAGTTTATACCAGCACAGACGCTGCATCGGCGTGGCACTAAAATAACTCTTCTGCCTGAAGGGGAATGAATAATTTCTCACAGAAAATGTAATTTCAATCTCTAGAATTTAACTGGTCTCTGAAGTTCCCAGACTGTGTCATCTTTTATTAGGATGGAATATAATCTTATAGAAACTTCTGAGGTGATTGACACATTGCATTGATTTAGTAGCAAGGGGGTAAAGGTGTTGTGAATGATCTGTAGGTCAAAGGTTCACAGTATGTGAGGCTTACTCTACTGTAGTACCCTTGAGAAATGTGTTTAACCTTAATTGCTTCAGTTAATGTCATGCTGTCCTAGATAAGGGTGTCTAAATGGGGGGAAATACTATAAGACCAAATGGAACAATGCTACCACCTGTTGGTCATTTCTAGATTTTCCATTTCCATATCATCACACAATATGAGTTAACATTTGATTTGGCATTGTTATCGCATTGTTCACTGCAGCATGATAATAAGTAGGCAAAAGACAAACATGAATTTTTCAAACCATTTAATAATTTATTGGTGACAGGATCTAATGTCTACATTTTACATATATCCAAATTAATATTGACCATATTTGGCTTACAGTAGAACTGCCCCTGCGCACAAAAAACTGGGAAAGGAGCAGAACTCAGAAAATGGAGCCAACTGGACAAATCTTCAACCAGAAACTGTGGCCAAGTGAAAAAATCAATACGTCCCAGCTTCAGAGCAGAAGTTCCCTCTCCAACACCAGGTTTTCAGCACTGCGGTGGACACATTATTACCGGCAGTCATTCACGCCACGCTCAAACCTAAAGCCACAGCGCGACTGGAGACCAAATTCTACTGGGGAATCTGAAAGAATGCTGAGGTACTGTACATATACCGTCAAGGTAAGAAGCGGTCCCACATCTCTCCAATGTTAACCCAACATTAATATGAATCACTGGTCTCAGTTTCAGGACAATGATGGAATAGTGGCCATGTCTATTTCTCTTGGTTCCCATTACCTCCATCTGACCAGTTAACAGAGATGTGGTAGGGTTTCAGCTCCTCTTTGGAGACCAAATCGGGAGCCTGACACATCAGGTCACGGCCCTTAAATGATTTGGGGAAGGCAATCACGTCCCTGATGCTAGGGGCTCCAACAATAATGGACACCAGGCGATCCAGACCTAGAAAAAGGGATTGTAGTCAGGGTTAGGGTTGCAGGTACTTTGTAACATTCCCCAAATTTCCAGAAAACCTGTTCGAAAGATTCAGAGAATCGGGAGGGAATAAGCAAGAAATCTCAAATGGGATTTCTGGAAAACCTGGTGATCTTGGGAAACATACAGGATTCTTGGACGCCAGTAACAGGAATTAAATTATGAATCCAAAATATGGTATCACAACTGCCTGGTATACAAAGTGCAGCTTGGACTATAAACTGCATATTATCAACAACTGCCACTTACCATGGATATTTTGCTGATATTAATAACTGTGATGTAGCCGTACAAAACAAATGTGTGTTTGAAATTAAATAACTAGCCGGGGTAGGTAATTGTGAATAGAACAACAAATAGCTACAACTAACACATTACAGACAAATCTGATGGGTAATAACTACCTAAAAACCACGGTCCACATTCATATTAAATGAATATACAGTTGATATACAGTTTTCATCCTTATCGCGTAAAGTAAATTTATCGGAATTTAAATGCTTGTCCCTGTCACCCTGTTTACCTGCCAAGTCTGACACTAAGCACTGGTCAAATTAAACCGGGAAACAACCGAGCATGAGAAACACAAAGCCGGGCTGTCAGTCATGATGAGCATTAAGGCCGACATACCCAAGGCGATGCCACCATGAGGAGGAGCCCCCGAGTCCAGCGCATCCAGCAGATGAGAGAGGAGTGCCGGATCCTCCTGAACGACAAAACACCAGTCAGGAGGTTAACTCAAACTGTCCACCTTGGTCCTGGAACAATAGTGAAGATTTGAATTTTTTGAATCCTCCCATTACCAATGATTATACACACTACTAACAAGCTTTCTGAAAGTTAGCAGGACTTACGGCACGAAAAAGTGCAGATAAGAAGGGAGCGACTGTGTTAGCCCCGTGATTACAGATCCCAATCAGTTGTTTGTTTTGAGAGACAATAATTGCAGTACTAATTGTAACTGCTCTTGCATATCCTCCACAGCCTGATAGAAATGACTATGTGTTTGGGAAATCAGCATTCTGTTGCTCTTCCTGATCCAGTCCAGGTTCATTACCTTGAGAATTGTCTCTAGGACATGTAGCTGCTCAGAGGCCTTGTGAATACGAATGGATCCTCCCCCAATTTCGCACCCGTTCAGGACCAGGTCATAATGCTGCCCACGTACCTGCCAGATTGACACAGAAAGGAGCAATGTATGAGAAGGTCTCTGCTCAGGAAGTTAGCGGTACAGGACCCTCTCGGATACAGTTTATTTACACTGATAAGAGTGTCTTGGCGCATATTTAATAAAAATTAATGCATTTGATTATGATGAATAATACTACAATACAATTTTCTCAGAGCATCCTGTTTGGACTTCATTCTGGTTGGAAAACCCACACTGAGTCAGATAATTCTGTCTTTAAAAGTTTTCTATTTGTACCAAACAGAAAGCAAGGGCACAAAAACAAGCTAATGAGAGCTTCTGTTTCTCTATAAATACATGACCCCCCAGAGTACAGTTCCACTCCAAATGCAAGTGACCCTAACCTTGAGAGGTTGGGAGTAGAGGAGATGGTTATCCTCCGGGTGAGGCGCTGTGAAAGGATGGTGGGCTGACTCGAGCTGACCAGGGTCCTCTTCTTTTGGCAGGAACAGTGGGAAGTCCACCACCCACAGGAAGTGAAACGCTGAAGGATTCCGAACAGCCACACCGGAACCTTCCAGGAGTTCAGCACACTGAAGCCTCAACTTACCCAACAAAGGACGCTGTGGGAGTGGAAAACAGAGGCAAACAAAAGTAAAGTAAAGCCTGTTCTGTGTTTCTTTTCAGACTGCACTGGCCTTCGGCTGCTTGGTCACAGAAGCGTCTTTGATGCCTGAGGGTGGATTTGAACCCTTTCTTCTGATGTGACAATTGATTTCAATTCCTTCCACATAATTTAGACAGATGTAAACAGTTGATCTGCAGCTTTATCAAACATATTTTCTTTTGATTTCGACCGTGATTTTTTGGGGGTGCATCATCTGTGCCAGACCCGATGACGAATATATGAAAAATAAAAACAATAACTCGAACCTTGATGTGCCTTTGAAAAACACAGTGCGACTAATTTCAGTCAATATCAAAGCGAACCACCTCAAAGAACGCTAATTTCCACATCACTCACTTTGACCACAGAGGCTAACTTGGAGACTTTGTTCGATCGTGGTTAACTTTAGTGGGAAGACTTGTGTTCCAAAATGTACCTTATTCCCTGCACGACACACTCATTTAGACTGCTTATGGGCCTTGGACGAAAGTAGGGCACTAGATAAGCTATGGACTGACATTGGGACGGAGCCAGGGCGAAACAAATCAGGGTGTATAACTCACCACACATTCCCGCTTCCCAGCAGAGATGAGCAGCAGGTCCCCAGGTCCGGCACCAGCCATCTGGAGCAGCTGCTGTTTGGCTGAGGAAGGCATGAGTCTGCTCAGAGGAGACTTCAGAGCACCATCTGCCTTCACCAACGCTACACTCACTTCCTAGGGAAGAAATACACACCACAACAGCAGAAAAAATATAACTCCGGGCTGCTCTGGTATTCCTGTGAAGCAGCTAGCCTCCAGGCATGGCGCTGACAGCCTTGAATACCTAGGAGTCATCAGGTTTTCATATCTCTCTAATCATAAATTACTAAACCCGACGAGGCATTAGTTGTAATGGTGTAACATACGAACGGTGCATTTAAAGAACATCTAACTATGTTGTATAAGGTGGTCCTAGAAGATGCACAGGAACGCACATCTCAAGCACTGGTTTACATCTGCCTCGCGGGCAAGTGTGCTATGTGCTATGTTCAACATTTTTATTCACAATCATCTTGGCTTATTGATCTGATTGCAGATTCATATTTCATGAGGACTGTCTGTTTTCTTCAGCAGAGTGGTCCAAAAAAGCCACTAGGGTTTTTCATTCATGGGGGAAACACACCTGGCCAAACTGGGTCTTGGCAGTTTGTTTCAGGGATTCCTGATCCTTGCCCTTCAAATGTTTCTGTAGTGAAATGAAGAACCCAGATGTTGAAATAGATCACCATAAAAAGCTTTAAAAGTTTTCATTTTAAAAATACATATTGTAATATATCAATCATTACAAGCCCAAAATAGATTTTACATACAAATCTTAACCAATGTAATAAGAGCCATCTAGAATAACATCTCAAATGAATGAATTGTCTTAAATAAACTATGTCGTTTGACAGTACTCACCGCCCCATAGGGAACACATATTGCCTGAATGCAGCCTCCTGGTTGGTTGAGGGCCTCTTTCAGGAACTCAATTTCTGTGTCATGAAATGTTTCACTGATATCCATGAGCTATACAAGTAGGGAACCCACTTTCAGAATTTCTACTTCAAACACGAAGACAAATTGTCTTCCCTCACTATCACATTGAAGCATTTAAAAATGCACCCTGACAGGTAAAAGCCAATTGAAATATTTGGTGCAAACCCTCATGGCGAATCGAGTGTCTGGCTTGTCGACGCCGTATTCATTCATTGCTTCTTCATAGGTCATGCAAGGGAATGGTATGGAGATCGGACCTTTCTCCACAGGCCAGGAGCACTGGAGCAAACCCTCAATAAGCCTTTGGATTCCAGATTGATCCACAAAGGACATCTCAATGTCCACCTAGGGAGGATAGACAGTAGCATTGTAGAGGCAGATCTGAACTGGAATTGGGTGTGGAGGGTGTGGGTGTCAGGCAGGCCTAAGTGAGCTGTGAGTCTAGCAATATAGTTGTTCTGTCTCAGTGGCCATGAGCAGCTACAGAGTGTAGAAAAAAAAGGGTTAATCAGATTTTTAAGGGGGATTAACTTTGATGTCCGTCTTAATATAGCCAAGTAAGACATCTGTGTTTGTTTGCGCGCGCACTTGTGTGCGTGCCTGTGTGTGTGTGTGTGTGAGTGTGTTGCCAGCAAGAACATTCAACCGAGTGAGCTGTGTGGGTGTCAAGCTGGGAACCCAATTAAAGCCATTTGACACTCATCTGCATCTGCCAAAGTTTCTATCCGCCCTCAGAAATAGTTGATCAAGTCTGTTCTTAGAGTTAATCTCCCATTACCTGGGTGAATTCTGGCTGTCTGTCTGGTTTGGAACCTTCATCTCGGTAGCACCGGGCCAGTTGAAAGTACCTGCAAGATAAAACATTTACATCAGAGACTTCCCATTTGAATGTCGATGTTCATGTAAAAGAAACGCTCAAAACCTCTTTGAACTAAGCAAGCACATCAAAAGGCAGCGCAACACAAGCGCACAGATTTATTTTATTTTTTTACTTTGTACTGCCTTCCCACCACACACATTTGCCGTTAGTGTATATGGAAATCTTATTCCCTGCAGAGGCTGCTCCTCTATGGACCAATGGACACACGGCATCCAATTTAACAATGCCATTGGTGATTCAGAATGACGGATGCATGTTTTCACCTGTCAATGCCAGCCACCATGAGAAGCTGTTTAAACTGCTGAGGACTCTGAGGCAGGGAGTAAAACCGTCCGGGTTCTCGTGAGGGCACCACAAACTCCTTGGCACCCTAGAAAGTAGAGAAACACAAGTGGAAGGAATTGGCTATTCAATATGAATTATTTCCCAAAAAGAATGACTACTTGATAACACATGCAATTCATACACAGTTGTGTTTGCAAATATTTTAAGATTTTCTATAAAAAGTAGGATGGAGACAACCTACCCCTGGGGTCCTTTTGAACAAGGTGGGAGTTTCAACATCAACAAACCCTAGAATGGAGACAAAAAAGTAATGAATACAAATGCACTAAAAATACAATTGGATACAAACTGGAGTGGTAATTTGAGGACATTTACCATGCACGTTGCACAGGTACTCTCTCATCTTCATCACTAGCTGGGACCTCAGCCTGAGATTGTACTGCATTTGTGAAGAACGAAGATCCAGGTATCGATATTGCATCCGAAGGGTTTCAGATTTCTATGAACAAACAAACAGTACTGAAAAAGCATTGCTAACAATAAAAAAGTTCTTTGCACATTCTTTTTTGTAGGTGTAAACACTGTCAATGTATTGGTGTTATACTCACTTTCACAAAATCTTTGATTTCAAAAGGCAGCTTACGACAGACATTGAGAATCTCCATACGTTCAACCAGAACTTCAATCTGTCCTGTCAGCATCCCCTAAAAAATTAAGTTTGGTTAAGTAAATGATAAATGGAATAATAAAATTAATTATTGTTATTTTATTCTTTGGCTTATAGTAGGCAAAGGAAATGATTAACTCCTTTCTTATATTGTACTCATCATTTTAAATAATTTACTCATCAAATAACCATTTACGGACATTTGTCATTCCTGGGATTCCATACATTCACATTAAAATTGATTGTAATTTGTCTTTTTCGCACACCTTGTTCTCTTGTCCATTTGGTCGACGTCTGACTGTGCCTTTCACCATGATCACAGATTCAAGCGGTAAGTCAATCAAGGCTTTTTTCAGATTCATTTGGAACTACACACAGAGACAAAAATGACAGAATAATAGAGTTGAGTTATTAACATTATTAAAATATACAGTGTGATCCAATCTTGATCCATCATGTTAAAGGTTAGCACAGATCTAATATTGAGCTATGCTAGAAGCAAAAAAGAGGACATTCTCTTACACAACATTGCTTATTGAAAAAGTTTACATTTTGTTCAATCTTTTAAGGGTATCAAGAATTTTCACCCATTCATGAATTACAAATCATACGAAATACAGAAGGATTTAAAAAAGATGTATTAATAAAACAGATGAGTCTTACCTCATCTTGGGGAATAATAATTTGTGCCATGCCGCTAAAATCTCTCAGGATAATAAATAAGTCCTGTCTGATGGGAGTGAAATAATATGTTAACAATCAGAATCAGTGTTGTTGATGATGTAGGGTTGTTCATTATAAACTCCTTGACGAACCTCCGGTACTGAACCCAGCCACAGAGTGTGACTTCCTCTCCTACATGGTCAGGCCGTAGCTCCCCACAAGTGTGACTACGGAGAGACAAGCTGCTATAACCTGGTGATACCAAGTGAATGTTATCTTAGCTCTACATAAAGCATTTACATTATTTGTTGAACACAGATTTTCCAAACTGGTCCTGGAAACCCATATGTTGCTATCTTTCCTTCCATCCCACCAGTAACAAACCTAAATTGGCCACATGAGTACTGTAGCTGATTTCATGGCATTTATGCTGGGCTGGTCTTTGTGTGATCATGATCATGGATCATGTAGTGGCCACCAAGCACAGTCACGAAAAATTGACGAAAATAAAGCCTGTGGATCTCCAAGACCAGAAATGATGATCTGACTATGAAAAATAGTTATACGGGATACCTTTAGTGCATGTTGAGTGCTTGTTGACATTGAACGAACACCTCTTTTCAGAAAAGCCGGGTCTGACCAGATGTTCTTGTTTTACAATCGAAATTGTTGTCCCTCGCCATCGTGAATATGTCCTGGTCTCCAGTCTACCCATGAGAAACATCCTCAGCGCAAATATTCTACATTTATTGGCCATTTCAACTAACTTGCAAGCCAACGAAACAGGTACCTTAACTATAATCTAGTGTAACCTTGTAAAGATCGGTGTTGTACATGAATGCTAGCAATACCAAGAAAGCTACATAAACATTGTTTATGCCCGCTCCATGCAACTGGCAACGTTGATGTACAAAACGAAACGTCAGTAGAACAATGTCGATATGCTGAAGTGCGTTCAAAAACTAAAACTCCCTGCTATTCTTCTACATTCCATGCCTCTTCCGCGTTCAGTCCGAAGTGAAGCACCGTTGATAATTTACAAATGATGTGGATGTGCTTGGCATCGTCTCATTCTTTGTAGATTGCGTAGTGTGTCCATCACTTCTACGTAGGGATCAGGGATTGTGAACATATCGCTAGGGGCACACAGACTAAAGTAGTCAATCCACGATTGACGAGATTTGTAATTTGACTTTGTAGACATAACAGTATTCATAGTATTATGAGAACTATTGGATTTAAAATGTATGTAATTGCATTTGTATTTGTAGGTTGATGACTTCCCTAATGCAGAATCAACGGTGAAATCCTTGCTAACGCGGAATTATGCTGTAATTGACTACTTTTCCTTGTCAATATCCCAGTTGCATCATGGGAAAGCGCAATGTTCAAATCCACTTCCTGATTGCTTTAGTTTTTAAGTCATGGCGGACAGGAATAGGTATGTAGCTAGTGCGGTTTATTATTCAATAATAGTGCCTATTATTGCTTTATAAGCTTACATTGAATGCTACCGATGCAATGATTATGAAAAATTAAGTAACTAAGCTGTTGTTCCGCGAAGAAATCATAACAGCGATTGCGTAACAAAAACTTGCTAACTAACCCGTTAGAATTAGCAACTCTTTTGTTTACTGGTACTAGCTTGATTACTGTTTGTGTGACAATATTTTCCAGTTCTCGTCTCTTTATCCTCATGCCTATTCATAATTTAAAGTTGATTTTATCTTGTCGTAAATAAATTACTTAACCTAACATGCTAAATTGTAATTTACAGCACTCTGAAGACCCCACTCAACAAAGTCCTAGGACTACGAAGGAGCAAGCGTCGATACAGTCGACGAAGTTGTGGTGAAGGTACTTATCTGGGGTACACCTCCGGCCGCCAGACCGTTCTAAAAATACCAACAAGCAGAAAAAAACCCAAGTCACGTGATATCACAGTAAGTATCTGACTTTTTGTTGTTCGGAGCGTATAACTCATAAATTACATTTAAATGTGTTCACATTTTATACTGTTCAGAACATTAATGCAATTGATCACCTTTTTTAACTTAAACCAAACATGAAGAAGTTCATATGGTGACTGTCCTAATCACGCTTCACAAAGTTTTTAAACTTGAATAAAACCCAGACACCCTAACTCTTCTGTGAGTCTCCCGCATTTTTCCGGGAGTCATGATATTTTCGATGTTCCGGTGTTGTGCCAAAATCCTCTCCCCCCAATTTCTGTGAACGCGTACTCTCTCGATTCTCATTCCTGCGACTTGTTTCCTTGTTGAGAAGACAGTTTGGCCTACATATTTCACTGATCTTGGTAACAAAAAGCTTGAATTCAGTTGTGTACATCAAGGCAGCAATAGATGACCACGTTTGGTCTCGTTTCATTTTATTTCTTAAGGCAAGTTGATCGCGTGGGAAGGCGCTGTCCGCAGATTTCCGTTGGCGTTTGTTCCAAGTGTATTACTATAAACAATTCGTTGGCAAAATCGGTCATATCTCCTATTACTTTTTCGAGTAGTGTTTTATAAAGTGTAAGGAAAGTAATTCAGCCATCATTGCCTGGAATTTGTTTAATTTTTATAAATAATATTTATAATGTGCTCCTATTGCAACTATAAAGTAAAATTAGGATAAGAACATATTCTTGCTTGCCAAAGAATTTTTAGTTTGGCGATGGGGATAATTTGGACAATGCCATTTTCCTTCCTGCCGAAATTACCCCCTCCTCCCTGAATCTTGGAACTGCAAAGTCTGGCACACTTCATAGTCATGGTCTGAGTATCCCACAGGTTTGGGGGGGGGGTAATTTCTGCAATGCAGGAATATTACCTTGCTGAATTTACCCCCCCACCCCCCAACTGGCTTAAAATTGTGGCTAGAGTCAAATACCTATTTGTAGTACAGTCAGGTGGTGATCAAAAAGATTTTGGAGGTGGGGGGGGGTGTCTGCGGTCACCCCAAGGTGGGGTAGGGGGTTGCCGTCACTGCCACATTTTGAGACATTGCTGTGGAGTGAAGTTTGTCAGCCCTCAGGTGCCTCGTAATGGCCTGGGGCCCCAAGCAGCAGCAGTCTGCCTACCTGTTCTATGTAAGTAAGGGCCTGGGGCCCCAAGCAGCAGCAGTCTGCCTACCTGTTCTATGTAAGTAAGGGCCTGGGGCCCCAAGCAGCAGCAGTCTGCCTACCTGTTCTATGTAAGTAAGGGCCTGGGGCCCCAAGCAGCAGCAGTCTGCCTACCTGTTCTATGTAAGTAAGGGCCTGGGGCCCCAAGCAGCAGCAGTCTGCCTTACCTGTTCTATGTAAGTAAGGACCTGGGGCCCCAAGCAGCAGCAGCAGTCTGCCTTACCTGTTCTATGTAAGTAAGGGCCTGGGGCCCCAAGCAGCAGCAGTCTGCTTACCTGTTCTATGTAAGTAAGGGCCTGGGGCCCCAAGCAGCAGCAGTCTGCCTTACCTGTTCTATGTAAGTAAGGACCTGGGGCCCCAAGCAGCAGCAGCAGTCTGCCTTACCTGTTCTATGTAAGTAAGGGCCTGGGGCCCCAAGCAGCAGCAGTCTGCTTACCTGTTCTATGTGCATCTCTGGATCTACAACATGCGTGTGGTCTGTAGCATAATAAGCATGTCTGGAAAATGACCGGCATGTCATAACTTTGTGGTTCACATGTGCTTATTGAACCGTAGGGGAAGTACTGTACGGTTCAATAACCTTACCGGGTATGGTTGCATCCCTGTTGACAATCTATCACAATTAAGATCTGCGGTCTCCTGTACCTGCTGACGAAGGAAAACATGCCAGGAAAATGTACATGTCAAGAGCTTTGGCTACATAATGAGGATTTCCAAGACTGGGTGTTCAAGTAGATAATTACAGAAAAGTTAAATGTAAAGTTTGTAAAACCACTATTGATCTATCAAATATAGGAGAGGGAGCATTACCACTGAAAAAGGTGATGCTGGTACTGATAGAAAGGTGTCAGAACACTCAGTGCTTTGCAATTTGCAGCTGTGCAAACAGTAAGAAACATGGTACCTGCATGATGCTGACAGGAGAGCCATCTTAATTGTGCATTACACCGATCAGCTGTAACATTATGACCATCTGCCTAATAATATGTAGGTCCGCCTTTTGCCGCAAAAACAGCCCTGACCTGTTGAGGCATGGACTCCACTAGACCTCTGAAGGTGTGCTGTGGCATCTGGCACCAAGACATTAACAGCAGATGCTTTTAGTCCTGTAAGATGCAAGATGGGTCCAGTTCTGATGCTCACGTGCCCATTGTAGGCACATATGCATTAAATTACGAAGCACTGTGTGTTCTGACACCTCTCAGTACCAGCATTGCCCTTTTCAGCAATTTGAACTACAGTAGCTCGTTTTTTGGATCGGACCACACGGGCCAGCCTTCACTCCACATGTGCATCAATGGACCTGGGCTGCCCATGACCCTGTCGCCGGTTTACCGCATTTCCCAGTCGTCTAGTCATCACAAATTTTCCTGCTTCTAACACATCAACTTTGAGGACAGAATGTTCATTTGCTGCCTGATATATCCCACCCACTGACAGGTGCCATGAAAACGAGATTATCAGTGTTACTCACTTTTCACTGCTTAAACATACACCAATCAGCCAATACATTATGACCACTGACACGTGAAGTGAGTAACACTGATAATCTCGTTTTCATGGCACGTGTCAGTGGTCATAATGTATTGGCTGATTGGTGTATGTTTAAGCAGTGAAAACTTTGTTTGGTACAGAAAATGTCTGGGAACTAATAAATAAAGCTAAAAAATTGATGGGTTTAAAATACTGTGGGCTGGTTTTTGTCTGCTCGGTGCTCTGCACAAAGGCTGCTTGTTTTTCCGTTTAGTATAGGTCATGGAAATCACGTTTTTGTCAGGGAATTTGTAGTAGGAACCCTGTGTAAGATTGATTCTTGCCTCACAAAAATACTGTTTATAAGCCACCATGTATAAACCGCACCATTCATTTTATAGATTTATGTATACAAACCAGAGTATGAACCACATCAATATTTAAACTGTCAGGAGAATTAAGACTCATACATTTGGGGGTGTTTTTTCAGCAAAAGTCAAGGTATGGCAATGTGACAAGCTGTCAAGGACCTATGCTGCTGAAAACTGTTTTAACAGACATAGAAAGGCCGCTTTCTTGCACATTCAAAATACCTAATGTGTGTAATGCGCAACTTAGAGAGCTGGGAAAACTCCTTTCATCGTATCTATTTTGTCGTCACGTACAGAGAGCGGAGGTCTATCATTTGTTAACTTAACAGAAAAAAAGGAATGCAATGTAATCAAGGGGTGTTCAAAACAGAAGCAACATTTGGCACAAAATTGGCAAATATGTTCAATTTACTGAGGCCTGACCACGCAGGCTGATATGTCTTCTATTACATGTTTGAAATCATTTGTTACAGGAAAAAAAACACCTACAACCTGCTGGGCACTTATCTAAAACAGCTGGGCAAAATCCTTCCATAACCAATAAGACACTGTCGAAAGTCATAGAGGAAACAACAAGTTCATTCACTGACATTCATTTTCACTGATGGGGTTGTTATGAATCCGCAGTCTATATTCTTGTCATAAATAAATAGGCCTGAATGAGTGCATATTGTCCTTACGGTAGAATGTAATAATATGTATAAAATCACCATACAGTTCACAAGCAGCTGCTATTCCTTGCAATACACCATTGATTCCTGGGCATACATTGTACATTAATATTAAACATCTGTCATAGGGTGCTACCAAAATGTATTTGTTGAATTATTAAATGTTTTTGAAAAACTTTGTGCATATGTTTCGGAGATCTCTACGTAGTCAAGCAATCGTCTGTTAAAAAAATAAGTTTGCTGCTGGAAATGATATAAAATTATAAACTTGTGTATTAGCCTTTTATCTATCTCTTTGCTTTCTAGAATCCGGTTGACCCAGACCAAGTGGCACTCCTGGTCAAGAAAGAATGGCAGCTGTCATATGTCACACCTTTGTACCAGTTCCGATATACCATGTTGAAAGCTTATTCGAAAGAACTATCAGCTTTCATTGTATCGGAGAAACAGCAGGGCCTGGCGATTGAAACTGGCCAAGAGATGCGCTTCAAGGTCAATATCTCTGTAGTCCTGGGGTTGGCAGAGACCAATCACGATGCCGAGACGATTTACATACAAGTAAGATGTTTTCCTTTAATTTTACATACTACTTTAAAACTGACTTTGGTGTTCATTGTCATTCTGTTCTCATCGTCCCAGATTCTCTCCAAACAAGTGTTTGCTGCAAAAGATGAAGCCCAAAAAGCCGTTTGGAGTGGCTTGCTGACCTGCGTTAATGGTGATGTGGACTATCTCCAATCACTACCGCCCGAATTCGTCAGTCTGCCTTTGCTTTGCGCTAGTGGACCAGAGTCCCTCTCAGCGTTAGTAAAATCCTGGCTTAATAAGACATTTGACTGTTGCTTTGGCCCAATCTGCATCACGTCAACCAACCTCCAGTGGCTTGCAGCCCTTTGGACTGGGTGCCACCCGAGCAAGAACATTCAGTACCTGAAACTGGCCTGGACCATTCCTACACAACCTCCTATGGATGTGACGTACAAGGTCAACCCCCAAGACGTCTGGAAGCTTTGGGACAGCACGCGCCTTGAGGACAGCGCAGAGGAAAGCATCAACATCGAAGAGGTCAACAGTTTCATCAGAGGGCTCCAGACCCATTTCTTTAGGCACTTCAGGCTGGACCTTTCCGCCGGGTCTCTGATGAGGGTCTCCACCGCCCTGGGTTCAGCACATCACAGTGGAAAAATTAAGGTATATACACTTCCATCCGGTATGACACATCTTAATGTCGTGGCTAACAAGTGACTAGTCATCACACTGCAGGATTTTTCCTGGCAAAAAATTATTTAGAGGTGGTACCCGAAACCCCTCTATCTTGCACTCCTCCGGCTCCCCTCTGTATAATATACATTTATTATTATTATACACTTTACATAATATCTGGCTACACTTGAAAAAGACAACTATTATAGTGTTAAATCTGTCCTGTTGTTCATGTCCACTTGAGCTGCTAATGCACACTACAATGTCCTCCTTAATAGCAACCAAAATATAAAAGCAGTATATTTATTCTTTACATATTAATATGTAATAGTATCTTTTTTTGACTTGTTTTTCATAGTTCTCCTGCCTGTCCAGGACTAGTAGACATTATTGGATTTAAGTGCATCCAGCCTAGTTTTTGCTTTGCTATTTTCCTAAACTGCTGGACACATTGGCTCCACAATGCTTCTAGCATACAGATTAAGTCTGAGCCACCGGAAAAGATTTCGCCATTCAGCGTCAAAACCATGTTCAATTGATCTGGGAATCACAAAAATATCAAACGACTCAAGTGTTATACTTAGTATACTTTTTTTTTGACAATATCAACTAAGTTATTGTTAATTTGACTTAAAATGCATCAGAGCTGTAAATATTAGCCTTGTGTTGCTTTTCTCCATCCTTGCCTTGAAGCCACATTTATCTCCAGCTGTACTTGGCTCAGTTGCTTGCGCTGATCCAGTGTCTTCATGTTCATATATTTATAATATTAGTGACTTAAATTGTAATTGTATAATTTTACACTTCATAATAAATATATAATGCTATTGGGGACAGTAGCCTACATACCCTAATCTAGTTGTCTTTAATCTAATCTAGTCTCACACATTTTATTGAAAATAATCTGTGATTCTACTAGAGGCTGTGCTGGCCTTAAGCAAACAGCATTCCGGTTCTTTTTTAGGCAGAGGGGCGAGCCTGGTCGGGGGCGAGCATAGTTGATGAACATGGTCTGTGCGATTTGGCAGCTCCTCCATTTATTTTGGCCAATGTCAAGCACTGACTAGAAATAATCTCAAACGTAAAAAATGTGATGCGGATTTGAATAAGTTTTATTGAAATATTCTGACATGCTTGGGTGTGAAAACTAGGACCCACTTGTTTTTCTGACGTTACTCATCCCTGTGACATCAGGACCGGTGTGATAAGGGTTTCCAGATTTCTTTGATTGTGAACCACAATCACATGATTCCACAAAAAAGATGCCTAAATGTAATTTGTTTCCTATACAACCCTATCTGAAAATCAACCACGTCATTAAAAAAATGCACAATTCTGCGTGAACCCACCCGATCTGGCAACACTGTCTGTTTTGCAAGATTGTGCTATATAAATAAAAAGCAATACTCACATGTTATGTTCATACCAGGCACCTTATAAATAGGACTGTTGCAACAGAAACCTGCCCATCTGCCAACACTACCAATAAGAAAGGTTTCCTCCAACAGCCGCATTCGCTGCTGTAGGTTGCTGGTATTTAACGAATGAGCACAAATCATGTTTAACCATGCCGACACAGTGGGTGTGAGATTTTGGAAAAGCGGTCCCGCTTGAGTTTTAGATGCAGCAATATCAACTGTTGAAATTCAAATGTGCTCCCATGCATGTTGTGAATGTGAGACGTTTTACAGTATGTGAACAGCTTAACAATAAACCCCTTTGGTGCTGGCATTGTGTGACATCTAACTTTCCATCTTCAGATCACCAGCCCTGACTACATTACCACCGTCCTCCAGCTGTTGACAGAATGTGCACTCCTGAAGATGCCCATCTAAGTGGCCGGACATCAAATTAGTGTTGTAATATACCTGTATATACCAAAATATATATATTACTGTCAATATAAAATGTAAACTGATTGGCACTTTTATGATAGTGAGTATGCATGTATTTTAAATAGGTTTTAATGATCTTGTACCCAGTAGTTGGGGTCTTTGTGTAGATATGTACTACAAGGGTGATAATGTCATATTGTACCACTGCTTAAACTTGCAAAAAAATATGCAATCTGTCATTGGGGTGATTGTTGATTATGACCGAAGGGACCAGACCCCGTGAAAGCTTTTCCCCTACTTCAAATACAGATTGTTTTTACATGTTTGATTTTTTTTTTTTTAGCTTAAGTTTGAAATAAACGTCTTTATTAACAGCATGGGCTATTGTTGGTACACTGACAAATGAACAGCTAAAATGCCATGTTTTCTGAAGGCTTACAGCTCATACAGAGAACTCTGAACAAAAGTAGTAAAACATCCCTCATCTTACCTTCTATACATAGATCCTCAAAAACACTTCAGAAAACAGAGACATTCAGGATTTTCCCTACTGCTGAATGATGTGTGTGGGCTAATATCTGCTTGTGAGCTCCAGCAGAATCTAACACATTGATCTACATATCCACCAGTCGCATTTCACAAGATTGCATGACTGCATTTTTCCCCTCCATCATAGTGATGAATGGTTACATGAGATTCATCAGGATTTACAGAAGCCATTAAGAAAAAAAAGGCAGGTCTTTTTTCAATTAAGCATATCACTGACTACGTGCATTTTCCATGCTCACCAATGCAGAGGTTTAAATGCATAATTCATCAACCGTTTTATTCTTTCCTGTGTCTTAGATTAACTGCAATGGAACTCATTTCTCAAATAAACTAATAGATTTAAAGTGCAAGACTGCCTCAGTAATGTGTTCAATGTAAAAAGCATTGATGTGTCAAAGAATTGCTCTTAAAATCATATCCACGGTTAGAAAACCTTAAATGGGCAACAACAATCCAGTATGAAAGATTTGCTATATAATGTGTTAGCACCACAGTACCAACATCTCTGGCGGGGAAAGATACTTAAAATAATCACAGTGCATTCAATTTCATGGAGATCAACACACCTGCTTAACAACTTCAACTATTCACGACTAGGACCAAAGAAAAGCAGAGGAACCACATCCTCATCTCACCACATCTTCAGTTGTGTCAGTCCTCTAAAAGATTCTTGTTGATGCCCCATTCAACAGGTCAAGGGAAACTCAAGCGTTGGCATAGCATAGCCAGTCCAACAGCCAAAGTCAGGACTGAATCCTAAAGTGCAGCTGCAGAACTCCATTTCAGTAACAGGAAAGGGGAACTTGAAGCGTTTGCCGCTGTGGTGCCATAAATAAACAGGACATGTGATTGACGTTTTCAGAGTCTCTTGTTCTTGGCCTTGGGCGGGCGAGTCATAATACAGGAAGTACAGAGGATATCGATGAACCGTAGGCTGTTAGACGAGAAGCCGTCCAGACCTGACACACAGGAACAGTACAGCTTGTGTAGCTGGTCACTACATTTCCTTGGCTTGCCAATAAAATGGCTGTACAGATAACACAGTTATTCTTCCTTGCATGACAGACTTTCTTTTGGAGGCACGAATGAGGGAAGGCCTTGGACCTGGATGGGGTTACCATATGTGGGATTCACAGTGGGTCATTTTGATAACACCAACCCCTCCTCCAAGTCGCCTGTAGTTCATTCCACCGTAGAGTCTTTAGGGTGACAAGAAAGTGCACAATTTGTCATCAGGTTCTACATGAGCACATTTAGGTCTGTGTGTTATAACACGTATTGCAAACTGTCCCTTACCTCCATGTGTTAGCGTCAGGGTCATAGACCTCTATTGTTTTAAGATACGTTGTCCCGTCAAAGCCTCCCACGGCCATTAACTGTCCATTTACCACAGCTAGTCCAACCTGCAAGACAATCAGCAACGGGTGAGAAACCTGTTCACAGCATTCAACCCAATTACATCTAGTTTCCCCCCCAATGAAACGCAGCAAATTCTGACATCGCTTGAAAACTGCTAAACGTTCTCGGTTTGGGGCAAGAAGACCCATGCTCACCCCGCTACGCCTCGAGGTCATAGCTACGACAGGTGACCACTGGTTGGTCCGAGGGTTGTAGCGCTCAGCGCTGCTTAACTCGGTGGTGTCGTCGCGGCCGCCTACAGAGTAGATCATGTCCTGGTACACCGCACAGCCGAGGTGTTTCCTCCTGGTCCCCATGGGGGAGACCGTGTGCCAGCGGTTCTCCTGAGGATTGTATCTCTCCACTGTGCTCGGAAAACACGCAGGGAAAGAGAGTGGGGGGAGGAGTGTATTCATTCAGGCACACCTTAGCAAAAACCTCAAACGGGTGTTATCGTTCACTCGGTCCTATGATTGGGTGACATCCGAGAATGAACAAGGGATCTTAGATAGTGTTTTCTTAGAATCTATAAAACTTCTCGTGTGACTGATCTGTATAGAAATAATAAGTATTGTAGGGTTATCAGAGTGATTAAGCAGTACCTGTATTCAGAGGGGATGTACCGTCAGAGCCTCCCACTGCATAGAGGAAGCCCCCCAGTACTGCCACGGCTACACCCAGTCGCCTTGTGCTCATCGAGGCTACGCGCGTCCATTTGTTCTCCTTCGGGTCATATCTGCAACCGATAACACGTGCGCACTCACTGTCATTATTCAGCGGCAAGGTCTGTTTAATTTAACATTTAATGAGGCGTGAGGAGAAATATACAGCCTTCCCATGGGCATGGAAAAGCACAGTGTGATCAGTAAAAGAAACGCAGAAAATGAAACAGTAATGTCGTATTGCCCGGTCACCTTTCGACGATGTTGAGACAGGACACTCCGTCTTGGCCCCCCACTGCGTACAGATACCCACCCAGGACAGCCACCCCCACGCTGGTCCTGCACGTGCTGGTGGGAGCCACATCGCTGCTCCACTGGTTCGTCTTGGGGTCGTACCTGTGGTGGAGAGCGGACACTCGAGTTACACACAGCGCCCTGAGATCACTCAAACCGTGGCCAATCAGATCCAGGGTGCGTACGCCGACCTCTCCACGCTGTTGAGATACGAGGAGCCGTCATGGCCGCCGACAGCATAGAGGAGGTCATCGAGAACGCTGACGCCCACGCCGCAGCGCCTCTTGCTCATGGAGGCGACCATGCGCCACTCGTTGGTCTGCGGGTCGTATCGTTCCACGCTGGAGATGGCATCCCCGCTGCACCACCCTCCAACTGGGACAAAAGAAATAAAGATTGTGGCAAAGTGCCTTCTAGCGCCTTTCTATTCTAGGCGTTCAACCGGCGCATGCAGGTTGAATTTGCTAAACCTGGGCAATGCTGAGGGAGTTGAACGGTCCCAAGACGCTAACCTGCAAACAGCACCTCTCCACATCGGATGGGCTTCCGGGGCCGTGTTCTGGGCCCCTGCATCAGGGGGCGCTCTTGAGGCAAGAGGAGGTAGTTTTTTGCCTCGTCGACCAGGTCTCGGCACTCCTCATCACTTTTGATGAGAGGGTCGGATCCCACTGTTCCCACCAGGAATTTTGGGCTGAGAAGAGGAAGACGGACGTGCTGGAGAACCTACAACCAGACCCACACTTAGGGTTTTAAAACGGTTGCCTTGTCTGATATTTTCTTTCTGAATTTAAACTAAAAGTTACAACATTTGGTGTGGTACTGTAAACTGATGGTGTATTGACTGACCTGGGGCAGCTGTGGCCGACGCTCCTGAATGCTGTACTTGACCCAGGCCATCACCGCGTTGAAAACCTGCTCTTCACTTCTCACGTTGAGTTCGTCGCTGGAGATTATGTCTATCAGTTGATTGGCTGGAAGCAGCATGAACTCCTCGCTCTCCATCACCTAGGGGTCAAACAAGCAAAACGGCAGATGAGACCTGTTAACATTTAGCAAAGTGAAGTTCCACTGGCAGACGGATCTAACTCATCTATCCAACCAACCCATACCCCAATATGGATGGTGCCAAGCTAAACTGCGTTGCCCCCTGTGGGTCTCCCATGCACAGTCAATATGCCACAGCCCAGGAGTAAACCCAGTTCCCAGTGGCTTGACTACACTGCAATGCCACATGAGCAAATATTTAAGTTCCAGGGCAGTTATTTCTTGAGGATAAAAATAACATGGGGATTTGACTTGATTGAAATGGTAAACTCCACTGAAGGTATGCCTGAGTCTAATTTTAGCTCCAAAGCCTTAGAATCAAGTTAGGCTAAGGCCCTCGACCACTCACATAAAAAATACAAGATTGTGAGGGCATTGTAACTAACAGGATCCAAATACCAAAATGCTCCTCTGATAAACTGAGTGATAATATGAAAAGTGACTTACTGAATGACATAGAACTACATTTTAGTGTGTACCTCCAGAAAGCTTGTGAAAAGAGACTCGTGTACGCTAAAAACCGTACCTCTTGAAAGTTGTGCTGTGTGAACTTGTCAGCTATCCGCAGTAACTCTCGGCAGGAGTGGGTATCGGCAAAGGCGCGGATTCCCAGGCAATTGGACGGGTCTAGTTGGCGCTTGAGGAACTCACAGCACGCCTCCTGAATCTCGGCCAGCTGTAACAGGCAGGCGGCGGGCAGCAGCGTCTGAACGTTGCCCTCCTCCACCGTAACCTGCGAGGTGTACGCAAAGTCAATGAGCAGCTCCATGGCCCGCTCGTCAATGTCCCGGATCACGACCTCGGTCTGCCGGCTCTCAGCCAGCTCGCCGGTGAACATGGCTCGGAAGTAAGGGCTGCAGGCCGAGAGGATCACGCGGTGGGCGTAGATTTTTTTGGCACCAACCACAAGCACGACGTCGCACAGCTCCCGGTGCTTACGCAGCAGATTTATAACCTCCAACGTCTGACGGGGATGTTTGTCGGACACATAGGGCATGCGAGCTGGCTGGGGAACGCCTTCCGGGAGCTTGTTGGGGTCGCCCAGTGTGCAGCGTGCCGTGATGTCCATTCCGGTGTTGTCTGGGCGTGCGCTGGTACCCCTGCGGAACAGACACACATATATGTGCTTTCAAACTACACTGACTTACACTAGATTATGATGGTCTAGAGAGCTATCTGAGGTATTTTCGGCTAGCATCTGTCAACTGTGGGATTCAAACCCAAAACCTCTGGCAATGCAAAGCCATGCTCTACTAACTGAGCTACATGGGACTACACAATGTGAAGGGAGCTTTGACTACAACACAGAAACTGTTGAGACCTTAAAATGTATTTTAAAGAAAGTTTTATTCCAGAAAGTTATTGCCTGCAGCTGTTTGGGTATTGTTGCAAAGTGACACGGGCACCTAACTAAGCACTACCAGTCTCACCAACCTCATCCCAAATGAGGCGATATATTCTATTGTGTAAAGCATAGCCACACACAGTTAATGAGAATTAATCTAAATATGCCCAGTTGGTCACAAATGTGGGGGAAAAATATACTAGATGTGTATTAAGTCAAGTCTTAAAGGTGTTTAGGGTTTTGTACATTTTTATCAAATTATCAGATCAGATTTTACAAATTAAACAGAATGAAATACAGATTATAATTAATAGAATGTATTACTTTTAAAAAGTTAAACAAAATGAATTTCCTGTAGATAGTTTGAAATAAAATGTGGACCAGCAAAAGAACTAACCACAGAGAAACCCAGGTCAGAAAGTGAATGATATTTTATCCAACATTCTGGTTTGTATGATCAGATATTTGATCCCAGCTAGATCATTTGTATCAATTAGATGTTTTAGGCAAACCAACCTGGGCCACATCAACCTTGCTTCTTAGACTAGGAGTGTTGATTTACTGACATCTTAGACTAGGAGTGTTGATTTACTGACACCTAAAAAGCAATATTGATCATAGATCAGCACTTTTACTCTGAGACATCTGTATCCAGGCCTAGGGATTATTTCAAAGTAATACCGGAGTACTTCTACACAACTACATAATATAACGATGTAACTCAAACCCCTATCTTTCCAATAGAAAAGGTTGGGACATTTTAAACGGTTTTCAACAAATCTATCCTATATCATTATATAAAAGAAAATCAAGGAAAATGTAACCTAACTAGGACACAATAGTTCGTGGATGTTTAGGGACCGAATCATGTTTTCTTGAAAAAAGTATACCTCAGAAACAAGAACAAAACGTTAGGTCATCACATACCTGCGCATTGGCTTTCCGTCCATGCACAGAAAAACAACCGTTGGTCTCAAAACGTTCAGCCAGCCTTAGCGAAGACAAAATAAGGGAGCGTTAAGTTACAACTGATTGATAGGAAGGGACGTTAGCCTAGCTTACCCGTATTTACAATCATTGGAACTGTGTCATATAGGGGGGGAACTGCGTATCCTAAATTGATATTAACAGGTAATGTTAGTAAGTTGTTATACTAATGTAATAGTATCCCTTAACTGTAGCCTCCGCGTATTCGCCGTAGATGCCAATGCTGGACTAGGGTCATGTCAGTTAGCTGACCGGGTCAGAGTTCATACCGAAGACGAATTTGCAAATGCTTAGTCTTGTTGGACACGTTAGCTGAACAAGCTAGAGTAGTTAGACAAAACTTAAATCTAGAGGCTCGTTAGCTATTTACTTTTCAAAGACTACTCGAATTAGTTAACAAACTCTCTTTCATTCTAAAGACAAAAAATCCAGCAATCTTACAGTCGAAGGTTAACTTTCAGGAAGGTAGCTAGCTAACATCGACATTAGCTAGATGCTGCTCTGTAGCTAACTAACATTAGCTTTTTGCTAGTACTAACAGACATTTTCTGTATATATATACTATCGTCAACAAATCTAGAATCAATCAGTGGGGAAATAAATGTACCTTATATTTCCATTCGAATATCTAGCAAAGTGTCAGATCGCCAATATCTGAAATACTTTGCAAGATCGCCAGCTACGCTTCAGACATTCCATAAAATTCCCATCAACAGGAAATCGCAGGAAATGTGAATTGCTGTGCACTTGACAGCTAAGTCCCTCTCGGAAAGAATACTGGCTAGGGTTCCACCGGTACACCGTTCCGATGTGTGCTCCGCACGTAAATGAAAGTATAATTCATACATTTCCGTTTGGAATTTCCTGTGTTTTAGCATAGAAATGTTTAACAGCAATACAAATACAAACATAGAACATTTTTCGTCATCCTTCACTTTTATTAATGATTGTTTTAGCAGAGAACGAAAAGGACCGGTCCTTGTACCCATGGTAACGTAAGTGTATTCATCTAGCGCTGGTAACCTACCACTAGCTGGTACTTTGAACGTACAATTTCACAGTAATGCAGTCATTTGAAGACAATAGTGTGTTTCATTATGCTTTGGCTGGAGACATCGCAGGTATTCGAAAACATTTTGAAAACGAATGCCTTTATAGCAATACGGAGTCACCAGAGAATTTGCTCTGGGTCAAGGATGAGATCGGTAGAAACGCACTTTTCGGTGCATGTATGCTGGGAAGAAGCTCCACGGTGCGGGAACTAGTTATTAATCAAGGACTGCAAGTTAATGAGTTCACTGCAAGAGGTAGGTGTTCCAAGGTTACGTTAACTATGCCGAGTTGGAACAAGACTAATGCATACAAAGTTTTTATATCCTGGGGAGATCTAATCTAGAAATCCTCATTCCCTAACCATAACCTAATCATAACATTAATAATTTCATTTTTAGCCCAAACCCGAATCTAACCCTAACTATTACTACATTTATTATTAAACCTAACCGGAAATTGCATTTTCCCCAATGGGAACTAGCCACAATTGTTTATTTATTTTACTATCTGTTTTAGGTTTTATCTAGGTTTCACTATCTTACTATCTCCACCTCCCCACATACTGTGTATACATGGATAACACACACATTAAAGGTTCGCGTCTCTAATAATATAATTATAGCGTAAGTGTTGATTTGGTTTTCAAACAGGTTATTCCCCTCTGCATTGTGCTGCTGTATGGGGACAGCTTGAGACAGTGAAAACTTTGGTGGAACTGGGTGCCGACATGCAGGCCAAGAACTTCCGCGGGGAGAGGGCCACGGAACTTGCCTCCCGTTATTCTAAAATCGATTGTGCAGAATATCTTACCTGGGCAGGTAAAACAGAGTGAAAGTATGAGAGTGTATCACAGATTTCTGGAAATTACCAGTCTGTGTTAATGTGCGTGTTGTTTGTTTTTGACTGTTACATTTACCAGGTTCAGTGCCATCCAACCATATTGGCAATCTTGGTAAATAGCAAAATGGGCTGAAGATTTTTTTTTATCCCCTTGATCTTTCTTTTAAATGATTAACCAAAATCTAACGTCGAATTAAAGTTAAACAACTAATATAATAAGTATTACCGCCCGGCTGCTCCGATTCTCCGGCCAATCTCCTACTCCATTTTCCCCTCACTTGCGAACAAGACCCTGAGATACTTGAACTCCTTTACTTGGCGTAACACCTCATTCCCTACCCAAAGGAGGCATTCCATCGGTTTCCTGCTGAGAACCATGGCCTCAGATTTAGAGGTGCTAATCCTCATCCCAACCGCTTTGCACTCAACTGTGAACCAGTCCAGTGAGTGCTGAAGGTCACAGACCGATGATGCCATCAGGACCACATCATCTGCAAAAAGCAGCGATGAGATCCCCAGCCCACCGATCTGTAACCCCTCCCCACCCTGACTACACCTCGATATCCTGTCCATAAACGTTACAAACAGGATTGGTGACAAAGCGCAGCCCTGGCGGAGGCCAACCCCCACCTGGAACAAGTCCGATTTACTACAGCGACCCCGAACACAGCTCTCACTTTATGGAATTTATATAACATTTATTTTTTCAATCATGTATATGAAGGAAAGATCAAATGGATAAAAATCAACAAAAAAAATGTCATGGTTGTTTTGCTCCTATTTACCAAGAGTTCCAATGTCAGTGGAAGGAATTGTATGTATGCTGAAAACACATCCTGGGAGCAATAATGGTTAACTGTCTTGCTGAGACACACAATGTTTTTTCACGTTGTTGGCTCAGGATTAGAACAAGCAAACTTTAATTTACTTATCCAACAATCTTGACCACAAGGCTACTACATGTGCATCTCAAAAACTTTGAATATCGTGGAAAAGTTCATTTTTTTTCCATTACTCAATTGAAGAAGTGACACCCTCATGTATTCTAGATTCATTACACATGAAGTGAAACATTTCAAACCTTTTTTGTTTCAGTCTTGATGATTACAGCTTTCAGCTCATGGAAATCAAATACCCAGTATCTCAAAATATTAGAATAAATATATACAATACAGAAATGTCGACCTGAGAAGAGCTCAGATTAGCTGATGAACCCCCCGAGCCTTCAGTACACACAACCACAATTATGGGGAAGACATTAACAGATGTCCAAAAGACACTCATTGACACCCTCCATGAGGAAGGTAAGCCACAGAAGGTCATTGCTGAAAGGGTTGGCTGTTTGCAGAGTGCTGTTTTAAAGGATTTTCATGGAAAGTTGACTGGAAAAGAAGTGTGATAGGAAAGGTGTACACACAACAGGGATGAATGCAGCCTTGAGAGGATTGTCAAGCAAAGACGATTCAAGAACATGGGGGAGCTTCACAAGGAGTGGACTGAGTCTGGAGTCAGTGCATCAAGAGCCACCACGCACAGATGTGTCCAGGAAGTGGACTACAAGTGTCACATTCCTAGTGTTAAGCCACTCCTGAACCAGAGACGTCTTACCTGTGGAAATTAGAAAAAGAACTGGACGGTTTCTCGGTCGTCCAATGTCCTCTCATTTTGTATTTCATTTGGAAATCAAGGGCCCAGAATCCAGAGGAAGAGTAGAGAGGAACAGAATCCAAGTTGCTTGAATTCCAGGGTGAAGTTTCCACAGTCAGTGATGATTTGGGGAGCCATGTCATCTGCTGGTGTTAGTCTACTGTGTTTTATCAAGTCCAGAGTCAATGCAGCTGTCTACCAGGAGATTTTAGAGCACATCATGCCTTCATCTGCTCACATGCTTTTTGGAGATGCTGATTCCTTTTTCTATCAGGACTAGCACCACAGTGCCAAAATGACTGGTAACGGTTTGCTGCCCATGGTATTACAGTGCTTGAATATGCCAGCCAACTTGCCTGACATGAACCCCATAGAGAATCCATGGGGTTTTTCAAGAGGAAAATGAGATACACCAAACCCAAAAACACAGACAACCTGAAGGCTGCTATCAAAGCACCCTGGGCTTCCATAACACCTCAGCAGTGCCACAGGCTGATTGCATCCAAGTCACGCTGCATTGATGCAGTAATTCGTGCAAAGGGAGCCCCGAGCTTTGCGCAAATTGAGTACATAAATTAGCATAATTAGGAAACCTTTGCAGTTGTTTTGAGTTAATTAACTGATTAGAGCTCTTCTCAGGTCGACATTTCTGTATTATAATTTTGTATTCTAATATTTTGATACAACATTTTTATTTCCTTGAGCTGTAAGTCATAATCATCAAGATTGAAATAAAAAAGGCATGACATGTTTCACTTTATGTTAAAAAAAATATATGAAGGTGTCACTTCTTTATTTGAATTATGGAATAAATACCTTTCCAAAATATTCAATTTTGTTTAGATGCACTTGTATGTTGTGTGTGTCTATGCATGTGAGAGAAGGATAAGAAACTTGAATACCATGTGCTACATGCAACAACAATTATACACCCACTCCAGAGGCTAAGCAGGACCTGCAGTCGTACATAACACATGTGAGAGACACCATTGCTGACCCAGATAAGGTTCAAGGAAAACTCAACAAGGAGGAAAGGGTAAGACAATTACATACAGTGGGGAGAACAAGTATTTGATACACTGCTGATTTTGCAGGTTTTCCTACTTACAAAGCATGAACAGGTCTGTCATTTTTACCATAGGTACACTTCAACTGTGAGAGACGGAATCCAAAACAAAAATCCAGAAAATGACATGTATGATTTTTTAAATAATTAATTTGCATTTTATTGCATGACATAAGTATTTGATCACCTACCAACCAGTAAGACTTCCGGCTCTCACAGTCCCTCCTGTTCTCCACTCATTACCTGTATTAACTGCAACTGTTTGAACTTGTTACCTGTATAAAAGACACTTGTCCACACACTCAATCAGACTCCAACCTCTCCACAATAGCCAAATTGTAGACCTGCACGAGCTGGGATGGGCTACTGGACAATAGGCAAGCAGCTTGGTGAGAAGGCAACAACTGTTGGCGCAATTATTAGAAAATGGAAGAAGTTCAAGGTGACGATCAATCTCCCTCGGTCTGGGGCTCCATGCAAGCTCTCACCTCATGTGGCATCAATGATCATGAGGAAGGTGAGGGATCAGCCCAGAACTACACAGCAGGACCTGGTCAATGACCTGAAGAGAGCTGGGACCACAGTCTCAAAGAAAACCATTAGTAACGCACAACGCCATCATGGATTAAAATCCTGCAGCACACGCAAGGTCCCCCTGCTCAAGCCAGCGCATGTCCAGGCCTATCTGAAGTTTGCCAATGACCATCTGGATGATCCAGAGGAGGAATGGGAGATAGTCATGTTGGTCTTCCAGCATGACAATGACCCGAAACACACAGCCAGGGCAACTAAGGAGTGGCTCTGTAAGAAGCATCTCAAGGTCCTGGAGTGGCCTAGCCAGTCTCCAGACATGAACCCAATAGAAAATCTTTGGAGGGAGCTGAAAATCCGTATTGCCCAGCGACAGCCCCGAAACCTGAAGGATCTGGAGAATGTCTGTATGGAGGAGTGGGCCAAAATCCCTGCTGCAGTGTGTGCAAACCTGGTCAAGAACTACAGGACATGTATGATCCCTGTAATTGCAAGTAAAGGTTTCTGTACCAAATATTAAGTTCTGCTTTTCTGATGTATAAAATACTTATGTCATGCAATAAAATGCAAATTAATTATTTAAAAATCATACAATGTGATTCCGTCTCTCACAGTTGAAGTGTAGCTATGATAAAAATTACAGACCTCTACATGCTTTGTAAGTAAGAAAACCTGCAAAATTAGCAGTGTATCAAATACTTGTTCTCCCCACTGTATACGATATGAGCTGGTATACTATTCAAAATCTCTCTTTTTTCATTTGAACATACTTATAATAAGTTTTCTTGCTCACTACTCAGAACATATGTACAAACACCTGCTCAGCTAAGTCTGATTGGATCCAGAATGCCAAAATCACCTCTATCCAAGAGTTAATTGAGCAAAGGAGGCATCTAGAGGACACTGTTATCCCCATTCTGTCCAAGCTCGGGACTCAACGTGAGTATGACTGTTTTGAGCAGGATCCTAATTCAATTTGATCTCATGTTTCTTTTCCCTTTTGCCGGACCGCGTAAGCGGAGCCAGCCAAGAATAGCGAATGCCACTGAGTGACTGACTGACTCCTGTTAAATAGCGTACACCCCATTCACACATGAGCGGCAGGCCGTTGTTGAAACTTGAAGCGCTCTATTGCTAGACATTGAAAAAAGGTTTCCTGCCCCGCTCCTTGAAGTGGGACCGCAGCGCTAGCCATGGCGGAACAGCAGACGTCAAAAAATAGAGCAGTGGAGAGCCAATAGGAAAGCTTGTCCACAACCTAACCAACACATCGGATTAAAGTAACTAACTGGTTGGTCAAAACAGCAATGTCAGCTGCTTCCCGTTGTCACTAGCGGAACCGCCAGCAATTTCACCACTTATGCGCGAATTAAGAGTTATGGAGAGACGCGGGCTCTCTCCCAGGGGTCGGTGTTTGAGCCTTGAGGCAGTCAAAGCAAATTATGTGCAGGGGTTCGTTCAGGATAGGCAAAAATCTTGCTGTTTACAAAAAGATAGATTATAGTAAACATAAAATATATTTTTATTTGCACATCTAGGCATGCTTTTTGGGGTAATATACATCACAAGCACTTGCGCAATAAAAGAGGAGGGTTTTCCACGATTCTCGTCTTTTCACTTGACGAAAAAGGCAGTTATCTTCACCTATATTTGTAGTTATTGTATCAGTATCATTCACGAATAATAGAAAAACAAGCATTGTTGTGCCATAAAATGGTCTCGCTTCAGTCTCGCTAGCAATTGCTCAATTCTTAAGACTATTCCAAGTAGTAAGTACATACTAGGCCTGTTACTGGCAAAAAAAGCTGTTAAAATGGCCTGTGGCCATACAGTTAATAGATGCTATTTGTTGTGGAAGTAAACTTAATAAGAAATGTTAACACAGTGATTTATGGTGTCTAGCTAAATATTCAAACTTGGTGTGATGTTAACGCTTGACAAAATGATCTAATATCCAGATGCAATTTTCTGACCAGGTAGTATGTCCCAATCGGTTCCAATACACATCGGTGTGTATTGTATCGGTTCCTGATATTACCTTACTGTATACAAAACAGTATTTACCTCGCCATCATCCGCGAAGTTAGTACTTGTATTACATAGTATGCAATTTGAGATTCATACAATGCTTTTGATTTCCTCGTAGTTCACATAGCCCAATGGTTAGCTATTAAACGTTCTGTCACCCATGTTAATTCAGCAAAAAAATCATGCCTGGGTAAAAGTGGCATTTGGAGACTTTGCGGAGATTTTGCGGCTCTCAGGCCTGGGGTGTTGTGGGATTATTCCTGCCTTTAAGTATTTTGACCCCAGTTCGATTCTCGTCTCAGGCGTTTCAATGTTTGTCTCTCAGAAATATTTATCTTTTCTGTACTTTTCACACGTCGCATCACAATATATATCCTGGATATAATATCCAGTCTTTAATACCATGAATCTCATATATTTAAAAGAGTCATTGTATTTACATTACCCTTTTATATTGTTATTGTTTTATGAAGAAATAAACCATCCGTGGAGTAATGTTCCTCACCCTCCTCTGATCAATAATATATACTTTTCTTAGTTAATGTATACTTTTTAAGAGGTATTGAAACTAGAAGTTTGAAGACGATGGCTGCATTTGTATATAATTTGAACGCTCCCACAAGCAGCACCCGCACGGAGATCGCTTTCTTTTCGGTTTCGGCTCCGATACATGGCGGTTAGTCCACAGTGGCTCGCGAACTTCTTGCTCGTTTAAAATATGGGTAAACAAGGGCTATGCAACATCAAATACGCTTTTTCAATCACAATGAGACCAATATTGGGTTAAATGAATACTTCGTTAAAGAGCTATTGAGATTTGAAGAGCCGAATGTCTGTCGACTGTAAACTAACTTCACTGAAGTCTATTCCGAGTTCACTGCGGCCTAGAGCTCTTTGATTCTCTTGCGCAAAGGTGATGCACTGATTGAACGAATGAAACGATTAGTTCAAAAACAATGAATCGTTCATGATTCGCACATCACTCGTATATCAGCTAGCTGTCTGCATTAATCTAGGTACAACAGTAGCCTACACTAGTTCTGTTAATACATGTTCTGTTGTCCACGTTAGGCAATTTCAGCCTTAATGTAATGGCTGCAGTAAAAGTTGCATTCCTGCTATTTAAATAGCGTAATGTGACAGACAGTCGAAAATCGGACATCGAAACCAGCCAGGGACAACATTCATACTTTCCAATTGCGGGCCGGCTGAGCGAGGCTTGCCCTGCTCCTTTCCTGGTTTTGCAAACCCCTTTCATTTTCTTTTAGCATTCCGGTGCTATTTTATTTTCAAAACCCTTCCTATAAATCTTCAAACTTGTAACTCAGACAGTTTTGGCCCTCTTCGGGTGCTATCAGAATTATCATGAGCACGTGTGAAATTCAAGTTGGAAAATTAGAACATTTTGGCACCTGAGTTTCCGAGTGATGTTTCAATACTCACCACTTACTCTTTCGACCAAAAAATGAAAACAATGAATTTCTGACAATAAGATAAACAGTGACCATTGTCAAACGGTAGTGTTGTTTGCAAATGTAAAATGTTATTGGTTCATTAATTGTTTTAACTTCTAAAACACGAACACAATCAATGACAACAGGTACAATTGGTTGAATTATCTAACGAACATATTGTCTTCTCAATTTACTTATTAAAAAACAGTTAATCCAATAGCAAAAAAAATCTACATGCATGTTTAAAAATTGCTTTTTCAAAGTAATTTGCTACAGTACTGTATTTTACAGTGCAACACACTTTTCTAATAACAAACATGATAAAATATCACAATCATCTATTCTATCCTATATTTAATATAAGGTGCAATAATTGAAAATACCTTTCACAATCATTGATGCAAGAAAATGAACTGTTTAGATATTACAACAGACTTGCTATACTTAGCATGACAGTAAAATAACCAGAATTGTGGCTTTGATTCCCACTAGGATCTCACATTGAACAGTTATGTCGCTGTAGATTAAAGGGACCGCAATGCAAATGGAATACATTAAAGTACTGTATTGCTCATGGCAATTTGTGCTGCATAGAGACAGCCACTACTTTGGATACATGTTTATTGTATAGGGCTGTCATGCATTTATTACATACAGTACACTTTTTTAGAAAAGTGTACTGTTTTTGGGTGTTGTATTTACTGAAATGTATGGTGTTATTTGGTGTTATTTGAAGTGTTTGAAGTTTTAAATTAAGATGTACACAACCAGTGAAAAAGTTTTAGAACATCTCAGTTTTTCCAGTTTTTATGCAAGTTCACACAGTTTAATGTCAATTATTTTATTTGTGTGTATATACAGCTCTGTAAAAAATTAAGAGCTGTAAGTATAAAGACAAAAAATAAATCACAGAATCCATTTGTTTAACAGCAAGTAATCTAAATATTTTGACTCATCAAAGTAGCAACGTTTTGCAGACATAACAGCCAATACAGATTTGCCATTCTTTCTACAGTGGAAATCAATAATGTTCTTCCCAACACTGTTGAAGAAGTTCCCAAAAATGTGTTGCACTTGTAGGTTGCTTTGCTTTCACCCGTCAGCCCAGTTTGTCACAAACCATCTCAATCAGGTTTAGGCCTGGAGACTGTGCTGGCCATTTAATGATTTAAAGCCTACTGTGAAGTCCTTCTAAGGTAGTTCTGACATAGCAGGGAGGAATGTACAAAACCCCTACGTGATGAAACAATGATTTCAGTGGCTAATGCAATGCTTATTTTGCCATCGTAGCAATGGCTTTCTTGCTGCCGATCGACCTGTCGAACCTGCAGCTCAAAGTCTTCTCTTCACATTTGAAACTGTGACTGGCTTACTTTGACCTGTGTTAAGCTTTGCTTGAAGCTGTTGTCCTGTGAGCCTCTCATTAACTTGTCTTCTGATTCTGCTGTGGCTTAAGGTCTGCCAGACCTCTTTCTATCTGAGTTTCCTCCAGGTTCCAAGTGCCTTTTGATATAGAAAGCTGTTCTCACTGACACGTTGGCTTTGTTTGCAATTTCTGTAAAGGAAAGGGTTATAGTGGTATGTACATTTTCCTTTGGTAATAATTTTTTTTATCACCATTATTATAGCAATATACTACTTCCTGTAGCACAATGCTGTCAGAATAACACTCAAGAGGGTTTAGAAATGCTTTTATACAGACAGAGGGTTTGTAATATGTCAACAAAATTTGGGACAACTTGGTACCCTACATTTTTTGGTAACCTCTGCAGTTTAACGCTTATCTTTGTACCATTTCAGGTTATTCACTGGACTTGAACTGCTTGAATTTCAATAAAAACTGGAGAATTTGACCACATTCTTGTTGGTCCAAGGACTACCCATTAAAAAAGCCTCTGAAATATATTCACTGATACTGTGACCTAGAAAATGGAACTGCAAAGTTTCAGCATCATGTTATAGATGCTGAATCTTTGCCTTTCGGTTTCCTTGGTAATAGAACAAAGGAAACAGACGTTTTTATAGGTAGACCCTGGACTAATTGGTGATAAAAATAGAATTAAACCACCATTACCTTTTTTGCATTGCACTTTATGCATCCTAATCTACTTGTGGCATGAGATTGAGTCATACTTATTTCTGTTTGCAGCTGAAACCACAGGTAAAGCAATCAAAACCTGAAAAGAAACACTTTGTTGTTCATGTCGAAAATCATTTGACCAATGTTCCAGAGGATGTATATAAAATCTGTTAAATTGACCAAAATGAAATATTTTAATTAATAAAATGTCTGAACAACCTTGAACTAAATGTATATGACTGGCTCAGATTCTTCTTCGATTGAATGTTCTGCTCAAACATTTTGTATGATAAAATGTGAAAACCACAATAATATCTGGAAGGTCATGACTGTGATTGAGTTATTTAGGTGGTATTCTCAAGTTACTGTAAAAACTATACTTACCACAGGGGGGAGACATAGTACACAGGTCTGTGTCAAACCTTTCAGAGCGATTATAAAATATATACAATAGTGCACATTAGAAATGGTAATCAGATATACCAACGGATGTGAATTAAAGATATTGATTTATTACCGTAGAAAATACATGCATTCAGTATTGCTTAAAACAAATCGAAACGCAGCTTACGTCAAAGAAGGCAATTTTCAAATCTGTGAAATTTGAAGAGCCTTCAGTTCAAAGGTTGATGGTTATGTACCAGAAAAGGGCACATTATTACTATTCGTCTAATGAATTGACCGTATCATATAAGGAATTGCTCTTACCCTTATCCAAGTGGAATCTGACACATCAGACCCATTGAGCTATGGGCACAGCCACAGCCCCTTTGAACCATGCGTAAACGACTCGCTCTGGGATCCTTTGCTCTCTCCTGAATCCTCAGAATATTGCGCTGGCATGTGATAGAAGTGGAAATTGGTTAGGAGAACGGCTTTCTGACCTGAGTGAAAGAGTGAAGACACCCAACCTCGAGAGGACAGGGTCGAGCATTCAAGGACAATGATGGGCAAATTAATGTTGCCACTGCCACTTAAACTTATTATTTAGCCACGTACCTATTTTGTTGGAGACATCTTAGGGTATCCGGCTCCGGAGGTGGACGTTTTGGACTTTTTCAGCGCGTGGTCCTGTTGAAGAAGCACTCCACCTCTGTTTGATCGCTGGGCACGGGGGGTATGGGAACAAGACCGCTACCGAGAATGTCAAAACAGCGTAGTTAGCTAAAAAGTAACTCGATTGTCCAGACAGCTACTCACCATTTAAGATGTTGATTGCAAGCCGGCAACAGTATGCCAAATGCAAAAAATGACTGCATCTTTCGTCTTAGTAAAACGTTAGCTTCAACAGCTTGTGCCAAACAATGAAATCGCTAGCGCGAGCTAGTTAACGTGAGCAAACTTAGACGGTTTAAACTTTAATGTTGTGACAAGGTAATCCACCAGCAGTTAAATTAACACAATTTAATCGCTGTAGCGACCACTTCGTGTACTTCTCAGTTCTGGACTCACTGTTTTTACCTGGAAGTTATTGGAAAGGTGATTTTATTATGGAGACCGACTCAGTCACAGGCGACGTGGATTCTCTTCATGGGGGAATGCTTTCATTGGATCCATTGGTGGACAGAATTCTGATGGATTCTGTATGTCAGCAACAAGGATGGGTCCGCGTATATGGTAAGATGTATTGTCAATGTTTAAAGCTGATTCTCTGACTGCATTTCGCACTGAAGTGAGAAGTGCTCTGTGCATTTATACATCTTTCAAAATCCTGTTTATACGTTGCCATGATATTGCCAGTTTCATGGTTAGAAAAAATGGCACACCAACCAAGGGTAGGCTACATGGCTTGTTTAGGCTACATGGCTTGAACAACAAAGCATATACTTTCCAATTAGCACTGATATTACACATCATATTCAAACTTATTATTGATCAAGCCTGTTTATTTGATTATGTAGGCATCTTCGCTCTATCTTACTAGCATCACATACTGTATCGTATGGTGTATTTGCCACTGGTAAATATTTCACATTCGACAGAAGGAGGATGTGTAACTTCCTTTGTTTCACATTTGTGTAAGGTGAGTAATGAAGGAGTTGAATTACATTTTGTCAGATGAATATGAACAGATAGAGGCCAAGACCAAAAACAATATCGCTCCTTCCTACCTCTGTCCTTCTTCCATATCATCCTACACACACTCCGTTCCAGTACTTCAGGCCACCTCATAATCTCCAAGTCCAAGCTCAAAGGCTTTGGTGTCAGGGCATTCTCAAGGGTTGCTCCTCGTCTCTGGAACTCTCTCCCCAAAACCATTCGTGTCTGAGACTATCCCCATCTTCCAGCAACGCCTCAAGACTCATCTGTTCAAAATCGTCTACCCATTGCCTCGCCAAATCCCACACTCATTATTTTCTCATAGTGTTTCTTTTGTTTCTGTATGCTTTCTGTTCCATGTAACTTTTGTAGTGTCTTTGGGTCCCAGAAAAGCGCTATATAAATATAATGTAGTAGTAGTAGTAAGACAGTCAAGAACACATGAATGGCGCGTTCTAACACATTCACGTTAAGCACATGTCAACACATGGAAATATGTCAAGAACTGAAGCTGCATGAAGGTTATTTTTAAATCTTGACATGCTTTAAATTGAGATGCAGTCATAGGGTTCAGCTTTATTCTGATTTCCAATGTTTTGCAAGCTTATTTCCGAAGCCCTGTCGTGCTGCAGACAGAAGTTACAGAAAGAGCTGTTAATTAAACACTTCTATATTATCAGGGGACACTAAATGCTAGTGGGGAATTCTCTGGCTCTTGCCTTATTAGATATGACATGAATAAATCAGTATTTCTGGATCGGAATAAGGAACTGTAGAAACTAGCCGGGTGATGGATGGAGGATGGGAGTTTTGCCCCTCTGGAAATGGCATTAATCACCAGTGAACATCTACCTAATAGGATTGCAGCATGAACTCCCCTTTGCAGCATGTTTCTGCCACACCCCCTTTTTTTAGTAATTTAGCAGATGCTGTTGTACACAGCACCTAAAATTATTTTTTAGGGTCAAGTGCTCGGCTCAATGGCATAATCACTTATCACCTTGTTGGATCAAGGATTTTAACCATCAACTTTTTTGGTGACTGGCCCTAAACTCTAATCACTAGGCAAGTTATGATTTGTGTTCATATCTCATGCGGGAGGAAGGGGAGTTTGTATTGTAATGGCCCTGCGCTTGTATTCATTTACTGGCCTGATTCATGATTAAAGATTGCAAGGTGGCAATGCTATTTATTAATTGCTTGGCTTTACATCCAGCTAGGTTTTTATCCAAGGAGATTGGCTACACATGAACTGATGTACTTTTGTCGCCTACATCCTGTAGTCATGTTGCCAGGAACTGTTGTCATGGCAGCTTCCTTTCACTTCAATGAATGGAAAGGGATAGCTCAATATTATTGTGCTTGGACAGAACACCCTCTGATTTCCCCTAATGTATTTTCTTATAAATCAATTTTTATAAGCTTGGATTTCTGTGTTTATTGAAATCTCTCAATGGTTGTAAGACTAAAATAGTTTCACATGCACTGTAAAACAATATGTTGATTCGACATACAATTAAAAGACAACCCACTGCTGTTTTTTAAATTTTTTTAAAATTAGTATTGTTTCATTTGTTGCTACCTTAGGCTTCCTGTTTAGAGCTGCTTTTGGTAATTAAACACTAACAGAATCGGTATACAGTGTATTGATTTCTTATTTCCTGCTTTTTTCAACTATGTTAATTGAGCCTCCAGAGGAGAGGAGTAATACAATAGCTGAATGATGCTGTTGACCGTGTGATGTCAAGATTGCTGCCTACTTGAGTGGTGACCGATAGAGTGCTTTTCTTTATTAAAAAGGAACATTTAGACCTTAGGGCTTTTCTATTTTCTATCGATTACGTTGTCCTTGAGGGAATCCTAGGAATGTTCTGCCCGACCTATTTTTACTTGTCTTCATGTATATCCTGGGAAAGTAACTTGTTGTTAAGAGGTCAGTTGACGCTATGTTTTAGTAAGCCATGATTAAACATTGTCATGGAAGCTAGTTGGTGAAATATTTTTAGGAGGTGTCACTGTTCTGTGGAAAGGAGTCTGTGACAAACTCTTGCTATCTCAATGTCTCAAACCACATTGGGCTGCTGTCTGAGAAATTATTAAAAACAAAATCCCCCTCCTTTACGTTTTAATCGGCATGGCTTCTCAAAAGTAATATCCTGTTTTTCAAATTGAAAGTGTCAACAGTTGAGTACGTAGGTGAGCTCTAGTTTGTTTGTTTAGCTTTTGAGAACTTGGGTTTTGGAGCAGGTGAGTGGCCAGGCTATTAACGGTGAATAGTCGGATTGTGCTGTGGATCGTGGACAGCAGCAGCCCTGTCTGTGTCCTCGCGCTCTCAGGATGTTTGTTTCCCCGTCCCTCCTCCTTGCGTCTGCCTGCTCCAAGGGACTCGCCAGAGATGCGAATGACCTCAGTAGGCAGGATTCCAGAGCAGCAGGAACCAATGTTTGACGTCACAGGTTTCTCACCCCGCCCCGCCCCCGTCCTGTCATTTTGTTTTATAGTTAAAGTTTTCTGTGACTTCCAGAATAAAATGTTTTTAAAAAACTAGTATACAAATGGTATATAAAGATAACCAGCCTAAAACCCCTAACAGTAAGGAGGCACAGCACAGTGACTAAGGAATAATTAAACTTTGAGGCTATTTTGCCATTTGTGTGTCGAATGAGTACCCACAGTGGAAAGGGCAGAATGGTTGGAAATGGCAGAACAATCACCCTTCTAGTTCTTGCTGGTGGTATGACCTGCCAATTTGAGTTCCATTCAGGCTGAAAGAGTGGTTGTCATGGCTGCCTCTCATAGGGCACACAGGGTCACCCCAGCAGCTGTGTACCGTTCCTGAAATAAGACTAGTAACTATCAGAACAAACGTTGCAAATACTCAGTTATGGGAACAAACATTGTTAAAGTAACCTGGCATTCAGGCCTTGTTAGCCTTTATTTCATGAGTTACTCAAAGTCCATCCAACCATTTGTCCCTGAGTCCTGAATATGACACCGAATGGATAAGGATTATGCTCCGTTAATAGGGATTGTGATCTCTTTGAATCCTTGGAAAACGTTAACAAATTGCATTAACCAGAGAAAGGACATAGTGCATAAGCCTATTAAAGGTTGACTGAAGGAAGACCGCGTAAAGGGTTTATCCGCAGCACTTTAAGTGCATTTAGTAACTGATATCAACACTCATTATGATATTCATCTATATTCCTATTGAATGTATCCACATCTTATTCAAGGAAGGACGAAGTAGGCTTTGAAGTGAATGATTTAAATATAATGTCTAGCTGCAGTTTAGCTTTTTATTGTAGTCTTCCTGCACTGCATTTCTTTTCTAACCCAACTAAGAACTCTTTAGGCAATGGCTTAAATGGAGTCAATGACATTTATCTCATAAACCAAAATCATTATTGCAAGCTAGTAGACGATTGCAGTAGTTCACAACCCTTTTCATTCCATGGACCTTCTAGTCAGTGTAATTTAAAAATGATTGCCGGAATGGTAACAGATATTGACACCTCGATATGGTGGTCAGTGTGCATTGTTTAAATGTATGCAAATTGTTTATAATACAACATTTGAATAAATTAAAATGAGCAAATAGCAAACCAGCTGCAGTACCCTTCCGGTGTAAAATGACTGTTGTGTAGTTGATTCCCATTAGTCCATGTTTTCTATAAAGGATCTACTTGTCTGTGTGGACAGCTGTTTTCAGAAAGTTGTATTCCTCTTCCTAAAGGACCAGTGGTCGACTGCCTTTCCGTGTTTGACTGCAGATAAGGGCAGGTATGTACACATCCTCCACCCTTTCCTTCAACATAGACTAATTGGCTGCAAGACAACATTCTGGGATTCCAGGCGTTACCTGAAAACACAGGAAGGCCCCATCCTGTTTTGGATCCAATTGCAATTTAGTCCCGGATAGCCATACATGTTTTTGTTTGAGTTCCTAAATCCCGATCACATAGGCCTCGTCTGCAGTATTTGATGTCAATATGTGTTTTATATGCACTAATAGGCTCATACCTGGTCAACATAACACATTTTCTACACCTGGGCTTGTAGCTAGCCAACCAGGGTTGCCATGTACGCTTATTGTATGTGACTTTGTGCTTTTTTCAGAAAGTCACTGGTAAATATTGTTGTGGGATGTGTTTTTTGGGGCTTTTTTATTCATTTTATCTTGAGGCACAGTAAAAGTGAGAGCGATTTTGAATAAAAGCTGTAACATTATTATCAACATTCTAGCTCTGCTGCCTACTCTACCTCTGGGATACTACTAGCAGTGTTGCCAGATTTAATTGACTGGAAACTGCCCGAATGCAATTTCTTTCTATACAACTCTATTGGTAAATCGAAACCCCCAGCCCATTTTTGCCCGCACAGTCAATAAAAATAGCCCAATTGGTCGGGAAATATCCCCTCCTGGCAACCCTGGCGGTGATTATTTCCCCTTCCCAAAAGTGTTCAGTGGCTTCAATCAATTAACCTTTCTTTGAAAACAATGGCAAATGCATTTCCTTTAGCTTTGTTCGCCATTTAATGTGTTCGCAAATACTATGACAATGTAGGAAGCTGGTGACAAAGGTTGCCTTTAAATGTAATTCCACTTTTAAGAGGCAACTGTTTTTGTATGTTTGTTCAATTTGATTGAAGTCATTTCAAAGGTTATGTTCTCGACCCCAGTAAAGTAGAGTGCTCTCTCAGGCAGAAACTCAAATTGCATACTTGCATCCTAGATTGTATTCCAAATTGATATGTCCCAAACTACAGTACACTAAAACTTGTATGCCCAAAGTTCTCGGATGGTCCACTGTTTTTGGTTACAATTTTAAGTTTAAGTTAATCCTTATCGGACTAATTATCTTCTGTTACATTTAACTCCTGTTAACTCTAGTCCACTAACCCAAAAACATCATAAATATACCTTTAAAACCCTCAAGAGTATAAGCCAATTTGTGCTTCAGTCCGGAGTGGTGAACAAGACCAAATCCAATTCTTGCTGTGCTGAATCTCAATGCTAATTTCAAAGTAAAAAATGTCCTTCATACCGAAGCATTGAGACTAATGAGCAACCTAAATGCAGAGAATTACAAGAGTGGAAAACCCCCCCACTTGTGGACCTTTGTATTATTTGCGAGCAGCGATTTGTGTGTGGTAAACACACATCTGTGATTGGCCAACAAAAAATTTCTCTCTAGTATCTTTGAAATGGAGTGGTGATTCATTGTTATAATGATGCGAGACCTTCCAAGAACGAAGTAATGTCACTTTACATTGCCTTACCTTGATGGAAAATGACGATTGTAATGTAATTTGTCTTAGTCAGGAATCCAATGTGGGAAAAGTTTAGCTTCTAGCACATACAGGAAACTAATGCAAGCGCTTAAAAATACCCCAAAATGGCTTTTGCCCTTTGTTGGATGGTTTTAATAAGTTTTCACCACAAGGATTATTATTTTTTTTATAATAAATGAGTGATTTATTACAGCCATGGTGGGTTGATTTATTTGTGAATATTCTTGTTATTCTTATTATTTTATCACAGCTGGATTACTGTCACTTTGTAAATCCAACTGTGATGTGGAACTCTTAAAGTTGAACGTCTAAAGTCATAATAACAACGCATTGTATTAGCAACATATCATTAGAAAAAATGTTTGCGCTTTGCTGGATTTGTCTTCTACTGAGAACTCCACAAAAGCGTCTGCTAGTCATAGCAACAGTAACTACAGGGCAAAACGTGTGGTGATAAGCAGCGAATCAGCATTCAGAACATGTGTGCGAGCGCATGGTGGAGACGGAACTCCTTACGTTAGTCAATTTGGGCACTGACATCCGCACAAATTTTGCTCCTGCACTGTCCTTAAAGTACATTTGTTCTGTAAAATGTTCACTGACAATTGCAAAATCAGTCCTTGTGCATAAGTTGGTGTTTAACTTCGCAGTCATTTGATTTTTCTCAGTTACTTTAAGGCCCTGAGGTGAGCTTTTCATGAAAGATCTTTCTATGTATAGCTGCAACATGACATGTTGTGTGTACCCCGGAACCTTCAGTCCTCCATGTGCAATCAAAGTTGTGAATTGGATCCTCAAACCTTTTACATTTATCGTCTGACACTTTTAAAGGTCGAAACACAGACCCATGTGAAATTGACAATTGCCTTTTTAATAATAAAATTAATATATCCCATTCACTTGTTCATGATCCTTTTGAACAAGGGCTGTTAAAATAAATACAAAGCCAAAAAGAACTCTGTTGAAGGGAAAACAACTTCTCTCCTGGAACTGAATGTATCTTATCCAGAGCAACTTACAGTTGGGCTAGTGCATTCGTCTTAAGATAGCTAACTGTTATAACTCTGCCTGAGATTGTCTGCTAAATGACTCCAGTGTAAATTGCTACGTGAGATAGGTTCGTCAGTTGTAGTGAATAACTTAATGGGAAAATGTATCAGCAAAGACATTTCTAGAATGAAAACTCCCACCTCAGTGGAGGCACACCTTTCGTATATCCCAAATGGCCCACCAGTCTATGAATTGCACTACGTTTGACCAGGGCTCAATAGGTCACGTTCAACAGTAGTGCACTATAAAGGTAATAGGGTGCCATTCAAAATGCACCTGTCACGTCTGATAATGTTGAACCATGGGTACTGCTGAAGATGGCTGAAATGACATGGGATATGCCACAACTGAGCCCAGAGGAGCATTTTATTACTCGCCACCATCCCCAGACAGTATCAGACAATATACATCACACCCGTGGCATGGAAGTCAGGCCAAAGAGCAGGTTTTGGAGTGAAAATTATATATTGTCAACCTCATGTTGACTGCTTATTGCAGCAGACCAAAAGCCCATCATGAATGAGCAGGGTGGTCAGTCCTACTGCTGTGCTTGTGCATTCATTCACGGATTGTTCACGGCTTTGTAAACCTTCCTTGAACAACCAACACGCCCAGGCAGTGCAAAATATTATGACATATAATCCTTAAACGTTTCCTCTTTGTGAGTTATTGCCGCTGATGCTCATACAATTATTAATAATGGTTTTTCAATTGCATGTCAATGCTCTGTGATGCAAAGCAATCTTGCCAAGAGAGTGAGTGAGGCAGAAATAAATGTTAGTTTAAAGTCCTGCTCAAGGGTCAGATATGCATGGGAGGGCTCTGTTTAGTTTGTTCAGTAGCAGCAGGCATCTTGGCAACTCTGAAATGCTTAGGGATATTTGGCAGCGTTGTAAAGCACCTTATGATTGTATGGTAGGAGCCTGTTAAATAGGTCCATATTTCACGGTAAGGTAGGGAACTATGTTCAGCCGTGCACTTTTTTTTTTTTTTTTTTTTTGAAGTGAAGGGCTGGGGTCTGGAATGTAACTATAACATACAAGATAAAAATAATACTATATATATACAGTGGGGCAATAAAGTATTTAGTAAGCCACCAATTGTGCAAGTTCCCCCACTTAAAAAGACGAGAGGCCTGTCATTTTCATCATAGGTACACTTCAACTATGAGAGACAAAATGAGAAGAAACAATCCAGAGAATCACATTATAGGATCTTTTATGAATTTATTGTTAAATCCCTCTGTAAAATAAGTATTTGGTCACCTACAAACATCAAGATTTCTGGCTCTCACAGACCTGTAACTCCTAGTGAATGACCTGCAGAGAGCTGGGACCAAAGTAACAAAGGCTACCATCATTAACACACTACGCCGCCAGGGACTCAAATCCTGCAGTGCCAGACGTGTCCCCCTGCTTAAGCCAGTACATTTCCAGGCCCGTCTGAGCTTTGCTAGAGAGCATTTGGATGATCCAGAAGACGATTGGGAGAATGTCATATGGTCAGATGAAACCAAAATAGAACTATTTGGTAAAAACTCAACTCGTTGTATTTGGAGGAGAAAGAATGCTGAGTTGCATCCAAAGAACACCATACCTACTGTGAAGCATGGGGGTGGAAACATCATGCTTTGGGGCTGTTTTTCTGCAAAGGGACCAGGACGTCTGATCCGTGTAAAGGAAATAATGAATGGGGCCATGTATCGTGAGATTTTGAGTGAAAACCTATTTCCACCGGCAAGGACATTGAAGATGAAACGTGGCTGGGTCTTTCAGCATGACAATGATCCCAAACATACTGCCCGAGCAACGAAGGAGTGGCTTCATAAGAAGCATTTCAAGGTCCTGGAGTGGTCTTGCCAGTCACCAGATCTCAACCCCATAGAAAATCTTTGTAGGGAGTTGAAAGTCCGTGTTGCCCAGCGACAGCCACAAAACATCACTGCTCTAGAGATCTGCATGGAGGAATGGGCCAAAATACCAGCAACAGTGTGTGAAAACCTGGTGAAGATTTACAGAAAATGTTTGACCTCTGTCATTGCCAACAAAGGGCATATAACAAGGTATTGAGATGAACTTTTGTTATTGACCAAATACTTATTTTCCACCATAGTTTACCAATAAATTCATAAAAAATCCTACAGTGTGATAAAAATTACAGGCCTCTCATCTTTTTAAGTGGGAGAGCTTGCACAATTGGTGGCTGACTAAATACTTTTTTGCCCCTGTGTGTGCGTGCGTGCGTGCGTGCGTGCGTGCGTGCGTACAATTCTGGGATTACTTGTGGTTTATTTTGAGAGTACAATATACATGTATATATTTAGGTATTCACTCCAAGCCCTGTTACCTGACTTAGCTTAATGTGTAGCTAATTATAACAATCAAATTCTACTTGATGGTAGATTTCCAGGAACAGGTTTCGGCTGCCCTGGTGTGGTGTTGGAGACCTTGACTACCCCCCAGTAGATCGGGAATCAAGTCTGTTTACAGCCCCTTTGAAATGTGGAGCTAAAATCCACTAGTATGCATTGCTGTTTGGGTCTTTGTCGCAGAATTGAAAACAAAATAATCTGTTTCATTTAGATGGCTAAGTATCAATGCTTAGTCATTCCATTCTCGTTGTTGGACATGTTTAGACCCGGTCAATTCAAGTAACGCAAAGGTTATAGCTGCTATTTAGCTAATTAGCTTAAGCGTGCAAGCCGTCTATCTTATTTGTTATGCTATGTTATTTCAAGTATCTTCTATACTGTGATGTTAATTTTACATACTATGCTGTTAAGTTAATACATTTGGTTCTGAATTATCAAGTTGTTGTGGGATGTTTAACGCACCATACATGTTGACAATAGCTAGCTAACAGGGATTAGCTCCCCTACCATTTTTTCCCTTCAGAACATTTCACTACTTTCCCCACTTGACAAGCAGCATTTACTAGCACCACCAACATCTGCCTATGTAGTCTCCTTTGAAAAATAAATGAGTCACTTCATTACCCACATGCTGTCCAAAACCATCTATAGCAGTAAACCAAGACATAACTAATAAAGCTTGCAAATATATTTTTATCGCATTTCCACTGGTGCCAAACACTGGTGCTTTACCCTAAAGTCCAGATTTTGTGATCAAATCTTCTCGCAGTCAAAACAAAGTACGCAAATAAGCTACATTATAGTAGGCTTAAACTAAAACTGTTTACGGTTATATTGCAACTGTTTCCAGTGGATTTTTGAAGTAAGAATCTGTGCATGCTTTTAGGGATAATAAAACCCCTTGGGCAGTAAAAGATTTGGTGTTTCCAAGATTCATCTTTTCACTTGATGAGAAAGTCCGTTATCGTCACCTATCAATGTCATTCATGAATGACAGAAAACTAATGTTTTTGTGCCATTAAATGAAATTGCTTTGGCAGTAAAAAGTCCATCTTCAGTCTCACAATAGCTCAATTCTTATGACTATTCCTAGGAAGTTGGTAGATAATAGTAAGCCTATTACTGGCTAATAAGCTGTTAATGTGGCCAGTGGCAAAAGACAGATCATGGATGTTATTTGTGGTGGAAGTAAACGTAATAAATGTTAGTCAGTTTAACACAATGCTTAATGGTGTCTAGCGACTGGTAAAACATGTAGCGCCGTGGCGCAGTGGTTAAAGACAGTGCCTCTAACGTGGGAGGCCCGAGTTTGAATCCAGTGAGGGTTGCAGTGTTTGAATTTTTATTGCAGTTTGACTGAACTTGCCAGGTTCCTTTTCTGGTTTTCTGTTTCCTCTGACACAGGCCAGTGCCAGTTGACCACTTCCATGGCCAAGTAGCCCAGCTCACATTTGGTGCCAATCCCCAGACTTTAGAACTTAGGGCAGGGTTTGCAGATTTTACGCGTTACGTGGTGTGAAAAAGCAGCATGTTGTTCTATTCGAATGGCGATGTGTATCGTTTGCTTTAAGCCTCTTGGAATGTTTTTCATCCAACCTAACACAGATCCCTGATAATATAAAGAAAATGAAGCAATAGTACAGAGAAACAAAGAGTTGGAACGGAAAGAGTTGGAACGACCAAAGGTGATACTCAATAGAAAAACGGAGCGCTGAGGCTGAAACAGACTGCAGAACCTATAACAACACAAAATTATCTCAGAATTCTCCCAGATCCTTATATTAAAGGTAGATAAATCTGACAAAATATTTGTGACACTGCAACTAAACCAGTTTATTGAGTGTAGGTGGAGAAGGAGCCGGTCACAGGAGTTTGAAGAAATTAGTTTTATTACTTAATTTCAAACACAGTATTGTTTATTTTACTACCAAAACAATATTGCCTTTTATTCTTTGTAACTGGTAAACCAAATTTTGTTGATAGTTTACACCTCACTCACCATCTGAGCCCCTCAAGTCCTTGTAACCAAAAGTATAGTGGAAACAGTAAAGTCTGGAGCCAACAGTGGCAAAGTCACTGGTGTAGCCCTGGTACTGGGATAAAGCACCAGAGGAAATGTCATTTAAATAAATAGGCCTAAATAGCTCCTCTCACTGGCTCACCACAGTCACTTCTACCAATGGGCTGATTGAAATAGTTTTTCCTATTATATATATATATATATATTTTTTTTTTTTAATGTAATAAAAAAAAAAGGATTGTTGATCAAAATGAAAGTTATGTGTTGGTTGACTGCTTATGCTAGTAGGTGCCTGACACTGGGATTGTGCATCATTGTAATGGAAATTACACTTGTAGAAATGAGGGGACCCGGTTCAATGGTCATCTTTCACAGAGGGCAAAATGCTCTCTGAACTTGAAGATCCGCCCTGTCTTTAAACCTATTCTTTATTGCAAATCCAAGGTTAATGTAACAAAATATGTTTTGCTATCATGCCTGAAGTTACCAGGTACCTCGAGATGCTGCTTTATTACGCTATTTAGGTGCTGATATGATATTTGTTGAGATTGTTACAATTCTGTATGTGTTTTGATTTCATACTGACCTGACCTGCTACAAAGGGACAGTAGAAGGACCCTGAGAAATATAGTTTTCATCAATCATGGAAAAACATCCTGGAAATAAATTGGCAGAAAATAAAAATGTTTTTGTAAGAAAACCAACAAGCTATGCATAGATTTGGTGTAGTCACAGCAAACCAGTACAAACATATTACTGACATACTGTCAAAAGAATATGATATATTGTCAAAAACCAATATCACAATATGTACCTGTATCTACCGTGTCCCGCCAACCTTTTCTATCTATCACTGAGGAAAACACAGCCGGAGAGTGCTAACGCAGATTTTCAGTGGATAAGAAGAGGAATGATTGGAAGAGGGAAGTGGGCTTGTGTGGCATTGGACGCTCAATTGCCCTACAATGGCTCAGCAGAGCCCAGGAGGAAATGGAAAGTTCCTAGTGTTGGTCCGTCCCACCAACCGCCTGTTCCCAGTCAATGGTGCTGTCATTAGGGGATTGGGATGAGGCACAAGAGCAGGATTTCCCCTCTGCAACAAAACAAGAAACTAACCTGTGCTGTACCAAAAATAAACGCTTGTCTATTTCCGTCCCTGTGGTTAGTAGAAAAAACACATGGGTTTGCACCCGATACGGATGTTAAGAGGATGGTTTGAGCTAGTTTTGTGTCGCTGTTCTCTGTCGACCTTTTGTTTCATTGTCCCTTTGGGGATCCTAGCTGTTGAACTGCTGCAGTGGCAGGCTTACTTTTGGTACAATACATTGAACATAATGGATTACGAAGCCGGGTCCTTTTAGAGATAATGTTTCCCAAATAATGTACAGAATGGAGGCATCTATCCTAATTATACCACATTAATTATACCACATTTGCAAACAAACTGAAGCGCACAGAATTAACCAATTAAATCATAGTTTTTTGGTCTTTCCAAGCAATAGTGGCAATTCTATTCCTGAAAACAACTGATCAGAGCCCTTGCGTTATGAATGCAGTATGAGCTGTAAGAATCACTCAACAAATCTATATTCTATAAAAACAACTCAAGTACTGTTTAGCTAAGTGCATTTTTCCCTTTTGGAACTTTGTTTACAATTTGCCAAATTTTGATGTGCGATTGTTAGCTTTCCTGTATACTACAGGTAAAGCGCATTCTAGAATGTCTTTCTAGCTAATTCAACAATGCTGCGGTATGAGGTTTGATAAACAGATTTTTATTTGAAGACTATTAAACTAGGGCACATTTTTCAGTTCTATGCTTAATCTGATCTTTGTCATTAATGTACCAAATACATTTCTAAGAAATGAATAAATGGCTGGATCTTGTTTGCAGGCAACCAAAAGAATAGCCAGGTCCAGACAGCGCTGTGCCACAGATGGTAGGGATGCACCATTAAATGGGCCAGCAAATGGTATTGAATGATCATTGGGCAGGGATTCTCCTGCATCTAAAACTCAAAGGCGGCCGCCTTCACAAACTCTCCGATGGCCTCTGATAAAACATAATTTTTGTTAAACAATTTTGTGCTCATATCAGTGAAATATTGCCTCATATGATGTTTTTTTTTTCTCGTATTGGCAGTGTTGCTAGACAGGCAGGTTTCTTCCAAAATTGGTCTTTTAAATGGGCTTGGGCAGGTAAACTTACATATTGGGCTGTATAGAAAAGATTGCGTTTGAGCACTATGTGGAGTATGTACATTTCGCAATCTACTCACCATTATCTGGCAACCTGGCATATAGGACCTGACTGGTCTTGATGTCACGGAAATGAGAAGTAACCTCGGAAAAACAAGTGGGTCCTAGTTTCTCTTTCACCCAAGCACGTCAAAATATTTTAATAAAACTTAACGCCTAAACTGTCAAATCTGCATAACATTTAACAATTCAGATGACTTCTAGTAACATTTCTTTCAATTGAGTTCAAGACAAAGATTTGCACACTCACCAACTGACAGGTGCCATAATAATGAATTTATCAGTGTTATTCACTCCTCCTGTCAGTGGTCATAATGTTAAGGCTGGTGTATGCAATATACTGTGAAAAAGTCTACGATTAACATATTTAAGTCACTAACGATATGTTAGTATGTAAGTGCCAAATGTTTTGGTTGACTCAGGCATTTTGAAGTGGAAATGATATGCTCTGTATCCTAGAAGCATTGTGGAGCCAAAATGTGTTTGGGGGCTTATTTATTGGCCAAGCAGAAACTATTGGCTTGACACCCTTAAATCCCATAACATGTCTGAGGTAGTGGAGAAGGAAAAAACACATGAGTGTAAAATCCTACATATGTTAAACAAAAGACACAAATATGTAAAGAATAAATATTGCATGTATATTTTGGTTGGTATTAGGCATGACCTTGTAGTGTGCATTAGCTGCTCAGGCGGACTTGGACAACAGGGTGCAGTTAAATCCATAATAGATGTGTGTAGCCAGATATTATATCAAGTCATATAAAATCACAGAGGGGAGTCTGGTTGAATGCAGTGGGTTTGGGTACCTCCTTTGTCTAATTTTGAGACAGGAAAAACTCTAATTATTGGGGGATTTCTTTTTTAAATCATCTGTATTGGCTGATATCTTTAACATGGCAGATTTCTTCAGACTGATGGTGGTTTAGTATGAATTGTGTTTTGTGAATGTCAGCTATTGGCCAGCGATGTTCTTATGGGTGCATCCCTATCAGTTGCCACCCTATATAGCGTGTTGCTTTTGAACAGGACCTTGTAGTGCACTAACAAGTAGTGCTGTAAATAGGGAGCAGGGTGCCATTTGGCACACATTCAGCAGCATTTTGCAGGGGAATGTTCAAGGCCTTGTCCCCTTTAAACCTCCTCCACCCCTGTTATTCATGGACTGATTTATTGCCCTTATAATGGCAAGGGGCTATTTTTAGATCAGGGGTGGGCACGCGCTCATACGTCCTGAGTCAAGTCTTGATTTCTGCCGGGACATGGCCGTATAAAGAGGACAAAGTGGCTGTGGATACAGCCATTCCAGCTGCCCTATGTCATTTTTCCTGTGCTTGGGATCGGAAACAGTGTGTACCCATTTGTCAGTGGGAGAGGCAGCTACAGCTTGATCCTCAGGGGGACCAGTTATGGGACTGGAATAGTAAGCTGGTTTGTTGCCGTTATCAGGCATCGACTCAACCGAACAGGTTGTTGTCTCGCACTAGAGGTTCAGCAGTGTCCCCCGCTAAATATCTCTTCCTCTCTGTCTTTCTGTTGCTCTCTCGCTCTGTCTCTTAACTTCTACTTCTCTCTCTGTTTGTCCCTCTTCCTTTTTATAGCCTTCCTGTCAGTGCTCGTTCACCAATTTAGAAGGGCTATTTTTATGCGTGTCATTGTCATTGCCCAGTGGTGTTGAGCAGTGAATGTAAAGTGATTTCTGTAACACTCGTGTCCCAGGTGGTATTAATGTTAATGAGGTGCTGATGTGTACTATCCAAACCATGGGCCTTTTTAAGAATACATACCTCTAAATTATCAAGTTTGCCTGCTATTGCCGATACCTTGCTGGGTTGTATGGGCTAGTCTCCATTAACTTGGAACAGGAAAATGTTAATGTGATGATTCTTTGTGCCTACAATTTCACTCATCCTTTTCCAGCACATGTAAATTGAGTCACTCTCCATGGAAACTAGCTTCAGCTGTGCCTGTAGCGTATGTGTAGGCTAATATGTACAGATTATTTTCATGTTATCCAGTGGGGGTTTGATTGCCTCAAGATATCTCTGCTAAGTACTTGCTTAGGAACATCACTTGTTTTGTTTGGGAATTGGGCATATGAAGTTGGCCTTATGGGAGGGACAAAGATGCAGAAAGTATCATTCAACAATTTGGCATTTCATTTTATTGAATAATTATTCTGTGAGGCGGGGCTCCAAACGGAGGTAGGAATCTACCTCCAACAAAGAAATATGCCCAACTTTCCAGTTAATTAGCAAATTGCATATCTGAGTAAGCCATCTAGTAGCTTTACATGGAAGAAAGACTACTCCCTTGATGTGTCTCGCTTGTCATAACTATCCCAAACAAATTAGGCGATACTATCTCTTCATTGGCAATAAATCGGTCTGATAGGATTTTACTTGGCCACTACACTAACGATCTCGGTAAATTAGTCTGTGAAATGGTTACCTGGAAATTGACTTTGGAAGAGAACCAGTTCTGTAACATTGGTTATCTTTTTTTCAACAATCTTTAAATAATTATGCTTAGCTATGTATTTTGCTGTTGAGTATTTTCAGGTCAAGACATTCGCAATGCATTATGTTAGCCTTCTGGCTGCATATAGAGTGATAGAAATGATGGCTTTCTAACTGTATAATTGCAACCGTAGCTAATGGCTTTTTGGCTAACAAGGAGCTTAACGCTTACCATGCCAGGTAGACTTGCCATACAGCATGACTACTTGGCAAGCAAGAAACCACGTGGGTTGTATATTGCATTGTTTGATGGTTGTCCAACAACAAATTGTACTGGTGGATTTGGTGTAAAGTGCATTACTGATGCTTGAAAACGTGTCATTTCTAAACAGGGTAAGTAATTGGTTTCTAAACCAATTGTCATCATTTGCATTTCACCAGATTGGTTTTATTGGTGGGCACCTGAATTTTAGATTGCTACCTTTTTAGTTCACTAGCTAATGACATCACTGCCATCGGTCTAAATAATTCAAATGACATGATGAAGGCAACGTTGTATATCCTACCCTCTAGCAATTTCAGCGTAAAACTAGCAAATTCATTGTATTACCATGCCCTTTGTGTTATTTGGACTAAACATTAAACAGCACAGTTTAAAGTCATTAACCACAGGCAACCATGTTAGAGATGCAATCCATTCAATACGGGACAATTCTTCTCAAACATATTCATAGTGGATCCTATGGGCTATTGCTGTTGCCGTTGTTGACAGATTCGTTTTCTTTTCAAGTATGAACATTCTTTTTTAAGTATATCCAATAGCCGTACAGCGGGAATATAGGCAGCAGTTTATGAGACGGGGGTGGGCTGTAGTGTGAGTTTTGGTTCTTTAAATGTCCTAATTAAGCCAATGGCTATGAAGCCGCCGATTTGTTGCTGTGTGTTATTTGCTACGAAGGCCATGTCTGAAGCATGGGTCCCCCAGACCTTCCATGAATTTGGACAGAATTGTCTGGGAACAAGATGGCTTGTCTGGTAGTAAAGCCCATGGACGACTCCTCTCCAACTCTCTCTGTTCTGTGCGGCATTGTTCATGCCACCCCTTTTCCTTAGTATCAGCCAGCTTAGCTAGCGTATATATCTTGGCAATCCTGTTGTTTTTCTACAGAACAGCCTCAGACCATCGCCCTCATGGAAGCAGGGGCTGTAACACCACATGGGTCTCTGGCTGAGAGGCTGCCCTCCCCCCACACAAGCAGACAGGAAGCAGTGACGAGGAAATAATACATTCTCCCACTTGCTGTGAACACATCCCTATTTTAGACTCTCCTGCTCTGCATCCAGGGTCTGGGGTTCTCAGCAGTAAGTCTGCACTGACCTAGATGCAAGGAACAGCGGAGAAAGATGCTCAGCCACTGAGATACCACCACCTTATTGCACCACTGAAGCATGTGGCAAATGCCAACATATCCCCTACACAGTCCACTTATTTTGGCCAGTGACCATAGTGCTTAATTCACCAAGCAAACAGGGGGCACAGCTGTGCTTTCTTCCCCCTTCTGATGTTTCAAGTAGCACTCCCTCTGTCCCAGTCTCTGATAAGGATGTAAGTGAATAACCCTTGGTTACAAAGGGAGGCAGGGCTGAGTGTGGCCTATAGTGTGTCTGTCCCCTGGTGGGACGCCTCCCATTTCCTCCCCGATCAGACGACTGGGGATGGGCCAGGGCCCTGCATTCACCAGGACACATAAATATGTATGATGCCGCCCCATTCAGATGGAGTCCGCCAGCACCAGAGTGAGTGACAGAAAACGGTCATTCTTGCTCCTTGATCTGAGCACGGTGATTTAAAATACTACAATGAATGATATATGAGAAAAAAAAAAGCTTAAAAAAGCTCGAAATAAGCTTGAGGTGTATTTCAGTAGGCCTTCAACTGTACAAATACCATGACAGCATGTGCAATCAACATTTTGGTCCACTCAACCATTAAACATTTTTCAGGACCACTTGACTGTGGAATTGCCAGCGCTGCAGTTTTCGCTCTCAACTTGATGAGCATGTGGCTGTAGTGGTACTTAGGCAGGCACTGACTGACAGCCCTCATCGGGCATTCTGTTAGGTTTCCCAGCGTTATTGTGCAATGTGGCATTTTGTCTAGATTACATATTAATGCCCCTCTCCAGTTTTTGTTTATTTTCTCTTTTATATCTCTTTAGTTGGGCATTGGTTAATTACACTGCCCAACTAAAAACCACTCTGGAGGTCTTCACCCTCCAATTTTAAACATGTAAGTCCTGTGAATGGCAGCGGCCTGGAAATTGGGAGGATTCCTCTGATTCTTTTTTTGCATATATTTTTCACCAAATATCCAGAAAGTGCTGCCAAGTGTGGATTATGTTCTGTACATTAATTTATTCGCTATATGCTCTTTACAGGCTAGTTGCAGATTATCTCCACTTTTCTTTTCTACTGGTGAATTCCATGTTATATTACAAATCCCCCCTTATTAATTTGAACTGATTTTACTTATCAATCTAATAATGTAGATCCTGTTTCTGTATCATGTTTATGATCCAAAGGGGTGGGGCTGGCCAAGATGGTAGCTTCCGGAATCTGCTAGCATTTTCTATGCAATGCTGATTTGAGGGGTGGCGGTGCGTTCAGGCCACACAGAATAAATTCAGACGCTATGGAAATTATTATGTAAACTAGGATGAGTATCGTTTTATTCTTTCTATAGTAATTTTAATTAATCTCTAAGAAATATGCTACTCTTCTTCAATCTTCAATAACTTTTAACAGCCTACAATCATACAGGTCATACGTCTGTCATACAATAACAGTATATGTGTCTCATGTAAGTACCAGTGGAATTCCCAGTAGTGGTACCAGGGAATGCAAACAAATCCACTGTCAGACTGTAATTACCTGCAATGGTGTGGTTGCCCAGAGGTGGAACTCATGTAGGGTTGGGAATTATGTAGGGTTGGGAATTATGTAGGGTTGGGAATTATGTAGGGTTGGGAATTATGTAGGGTTGGGAATTTCCTGGAGCATCACGATGAGGTTCTATCCTGATACTTGGGTCACATAATTTCTCTTTTGCGTTTATATTATGATTCATTATTCATTTTTCAAATTTATTATTTTTCTCATTGATCATCTTAAACATAAAGACAGACGTTGCAAAAACACTATGATTTTTTTTTGGTTGAACCCATCTTAGGCAAGCTCTTGGGCTACTTTACCATACTTGCATGCTTTTATTGAATAAATAGCGGCAATTGGAAAGAAATATATATATATATATACTGATAAAAAGAAACTTTACACCATAAAAAAGGAAATGAAAGCTGTGTGATATGTTCCCTAAATATAAAAAATATTTCTGGTAACAACCAATGTGGCATATTGCTACTCAATTTCCCCAAAACCTTGTGATCTGTGTCTAATATAACTGGTCCGAGATCTTCAGCTGCCACTGAAAGGGCAAACGGTTGCATCTGTGGGAGAATTTCCTCCTCTGCCACTGGCTTTAATCTGAATACAGTGTTTCTTTTTAATGTTTTCTCTTGCAGTTGCAGTTTAAAACTCAATGAAAGTACCACCAAGCACAATTTTTCTTCAAGACACAATGTTTGTCATCATAACACACATCAATTCACTCTACAAAACAAATTGCTAAATATGGGTGAAGACATTGATGAAAGACATTGCCCACATATTTACAGTTATCATAATGTCAAGCTACACGAAGCACAGCTTATTTGAAGTGGATCTAAAAGTCCCCAATGGAAGAAATGATTGTGGAAAAACCCAAAGAACCACTTCAAGTTTAGCCGTTAGCATTAATGGGGAATCTGACTCAATATTTCACTCAGTGGAAACCTGTGTGACCCCCCCCCAATTCTAGTCTATGCCAATCATGTGATATAGGATGAAAGAACTACAACTAGACTGTCATGGATAACCTACTCGCAGACTATAGAGTAATAATTCGTAAACTCAAATCCAAAAGGGTGGACATTTATGATGTATAAATGCAAAGGTTTATGGGGTCATGAGAAGTTTGCAGTGTCTGATAGAAGAAAACAATTTCTATTAATATAAAAATAACATAGCATTTTGGCAACTGACTAATTGCAATACAAAGATTCAGATTAGAACCTTGTTAAAAAAGCACCTCAGGTCTAGACTGAAATGTGGAAGTTACCCAATGTACACGTAAGCTGTATTTTTTTTAGCACATCAACTATTGCGAAATATTGAATAGTCCTGGATTGTTGGAAATGTTTACTTACAATTTCTAAGATTATCATTAATGGAAACAAATAGTCCTACTATTTTTAACAAGAATACAAAAACTTGAAATCTTTCTAACTTGGATTTTTCTAATGTTGATACGGAAAACCACAACCTGAGGCCTTCAGAACAGTAGCATCTGATTGGACAGGCTCTAAAGAAGCATGAAGATACGTCTGACACTCCACTTCCTCCCAGGAAAGCTATCGTCACTCAGTTTGCAACATACTGAACTCAAAGGTTGTACATGCAGTTGGAGCGGAAGTCGTGGTTTACCTTTTTCAAGCTGTTTTCCACTCAAGGGGCTTGGACCCTTACTACCGCACAAAGCAAGGTCCACTCTGGCATTTTAAACCATATTTTTTTTAGCTGTCAGCCAACTGTCGAGTTGAGCAGCCATTCGATGCTGCCCTTCATCTGCAACGCTCAGAGGGTTCGAGACGAATTATGAGCCTACCAAGAAAGTCTCCGGAACACAGCGGACATTCAAACCTTTCTAAGTTCAGCACAGAGGTGTCTTACCACTGGCACTATTACAGAAAGCCCTGGCTGAACCAGCGCTCCCAGTCTGGCCCGGTGCAGCCGCTGGGTGAGTACGCGTGGCGGACCTCTGCCGACTTGAAGCGCAATGTACCCAAGGTGACGAGGCTGGACATTGCCCTGGAACCTCTCCATCTCAGGGTTTTGAGTCTGCCACGGAGTATCCCCGGCATTGCAACAACTGGACCAGTGGAAAAGCCCAGTGGAGATGAGAAGTCATGGTCACTGCGCTCCCTGATTCCCTTCCACAGGTCTGTTTCAGAGCCCGGGACTGGAAGCAGTGTAGAGAAGACTGTAGTTAGGAAGTTGCATTCAAATGCGGAAGACCAAAATGGCCCGTTTGTCCATGGCCTGTTTTCTTCTGTATCGCGGAGGATCAGCAAGATCCTCAGCGTTAAGGATGAGCCTGACCCCAAACACCAAGTGCCTGGTAGGAGGCTCTGTCGCTCTTCCTCCCTATTTTAACCCTGATGTGTTTTAAATGTATAATTTTTTCCAATTTGAAGTAGGCTAACTCCTGCCCTTATTACTAATAGCAACTTTGGGCATCTCTTATTATTATTATTATTATTATTATTATTATTATTATTATTATTATTTACTGCAATATCACTGCAGATTACTTCATATTTTGTCTGTCTTGGCCATTCTTTTTGTGGGATGCTAAATGCTAATAAGAGATCTACCTTTGGTCTGCCTCTGAAGGAGCAGATATTTGCAACTGAATTGCCTTGAAGCCAAAGAACATGGTGTGGAAACATTCTTTGTAGGTGGTTAGGTTATGCTAATTGCATTTCCCAACTGTAGTTTCATATCAAGTGCAATATTGTGACACTCAGTAAGCAATAAATGCTTTTTGTTCTTGCCGTTCCTGGCAAGCAACATGAACTGGGAAGAAAATTGTGCCTGACAGTGGCTAAATAGCTTTTGATATGGCTTCAGTCTCACCAGTGTGAGTACTGAGCATTGCCTGATTAGCCCAATGTTCTGCCATGTTTTACCGGATGGTAAAGCTCCCTGATATCTGTTTTACCTCATCGCACATCTGCTGCCTGATACTCAGCTTTTAGTCAAACTGCAATCCAGTTGCAAATATTGCAAGGATCGTATAGCCATGGTTCGACAGATTCTTCCGTTTTATGTTCCTGAAATGAGACCAAAGGGATCATGGGGGCAGGAATGTATCTTTAAGTAGCGGTTTTGTCAAACATTTCAACATGCTGTCTGTGATAGGAGCCTCTATGGAGCCTACCGACTACTATAGCCTCTAACGGAGAGTTCATGATTACATGAGACCACAGTACACTGCATTGGATGTTGCACTTCTCTGTGGCAGAGTAAACAAACAGCGTGTGTTCCTCCTCACTGTAGATTCTCAGTACTTCCCTCAGGCCTGCCTACTTCTCACACCAAGCAACCGGAGGAGGGCTCTAATGAAAATGTATGAAATGAAAAGAAACAATCATTGGAGAACAATGACATTGAATATGTGCATGTGCCTGAACTAAACGCGTTTCACTCCTGCGGTCGGCCTGCTGTTTAATGTGCTGAACATAAATGTGATTTTTTTTCCAGCCCTAAACGTATATGAGCGCTGTGTAGTTGGAGATGCTGACATGGTGGTCGCAAAGGTTGGTTTCCTCCTGTGTGCGCTGTGTATTTGTGGATGCTCACCTGGGGGTCCCAGAGGTCGGTTTGCTCCTGTGTGCGCTGTGTGTTTGTGGATGCTGACCTGGGGGTCCCAGAGGTCGGTTTGCTCCTGTGAGCGCTGTGTGTTTGTGGATGCTGACCTGGGGGTCCCTGAGGTCGGTTTGCTCCTGTGAGCGCTGTGTGTTTGTGGATGCTGACCTGGGGGTCCCTGAGGTCGGTTTGCTCCTGTGAGCGCTGTGTTTGTGGATGCTGACCTGGGGGTCCCTGAGGTCGGTTTGCTCCTGTGAGCGCTGTGTTTGTGGATGCTGACCTGGGGGTCCCAGAGGTCGGTTTGCTCCTGTGAACACTGTGTTGTTGTAGATGCTGTTCTGGGGTTCCCAGAGGGTGGAACTACAGCAACCAGCCTCACAAAGGCAGAGCCTGGTACACTTACAAGGGAACTTGCGTACCCCTCCTTATGTATGCAAATGTGCCTCTGCAAAGTAGTGCACAGTGCTCTAACAAAAAGAATGTGGCAGCAGCACCTAAGAGCTCATTAACCATTCATCGCTTGGGCCAACATTGGCAGCCAGTCCTGGGAAAACCAGCGTTGGCTTTCACATTTCAGTCGGGGCATCCGCTGAAAATAGGCCTTTGAGTGGTGGGGTCGGGATGGGGGACGGGTTCTGTGTTGAAAGACAGACCTCTTGTCATGGACCGCTGTCTGGCAACAATGTCTAGAATAAAGGGAAGAATTTGCGTGTCAGATGTGCACAATGTGTTTGATGGCAGCATGAGATAAGGTTGTCCCTTTCCACCTTTCTACTAAAAGAGAACATGCATTCTTATCTAAACGCTTATCGGCTTGCAGTGATAGGATACGATGTTGGTTGATTGCCAAATGGCACCTTATTCAATATAAAATAAAATACTTCTGGCTTTTCAAAGGGCTGGTGAAAAGTTGTGCATGTTGAAAATGGGATGGCGTTTGGCACACAGTATCATCCACCTTGGACCTCGGGGGCTCCACCCCTGTCCAAAGTAGTATGTTCACTTGTCCGTATTGGTAACAAGATAAACAAAGCTCATGCAAATATGAGAATCCTCATAGCAGGCAGCATATTTAAATATTTAACATCGGGTTTTGGCATGAACTTAACACAGGAACAAAGAATATTTAACCCAATTGCCTTGCACTAGCATTTCTTATAATGATGCTCATCCCATGAAGTACCCTTGGTTATTCAGGAAGGACCAATATAGAGAAGGGTTTTCTTTGTAAATCTTTTTTTTTTTACAGATTATTTTGCATTTTATGAGTTTCTTAAACTGTAAGAATAGTCTAATACATTTCAGAATTTGAAAGAAATATTCAATACATTATTGTTAAATGCCCCCATTTTGCATTGTTGTACTCAATTTTGTAATGTAGACATCTGGAAATTACCCAGGCATGTCATTAGGTTGGGGTTGTGAAACTGTTTCCAGTTAGTGATGTTTCAGTTTGTGCTTTTAATAGAGTGAATTGAGAGAGATTTTGTCATTACACACACACAGGCTTGTTAAGGAGTGCCACTGCTTTGCCAAGATAAGTAGATGAGTTTATGCTCAGATGCATTATAATGGCAGTACATACCCATTTCTCAATTCCAGACAGATTCTGATTTCTACTTGGAAACCGATTCCACACAACCCTATTCCCTAGGACTCGTTTGACCCTTCCCACTGAACATTTTACGAATCAATTAAAAAAAAGTTCAGTTGCCAAGTTGTTTCAAAATTACGGTAAAATCTCTGCTGGAACAAAATTTGAGTTTCATACTTTTTCCTTATTGAGCTGAACTTAGTAAAGTAAATTAAAACATAGAAGATTAAAGAATGAGTACCTGACCTGTACTATACAGGAATGCATACTTATGCTCATGTGTATGGAATGTTATGTACATGATTACGAATGTTAAATATTTATATAAACAAATGTTGTATTCCTTGGTATGTTTGTGTATTTCTTTACATATTATCTATTAATTGTTGCATACATCATTGTCATTCACTCAGAATTTCGCCAATAGTTTGTGGGTTTGAAGGCTAATTTCAATGTTCATCATATACCCTTCCCTAGCATAGTTAGCAGAAACCCTCAGAGTATGGTGAGGTTTGTGGCTGGGGAAAACATGCTAACATAAGTCAAGCAAGCCCAAGATATACATGTGACAGCCTCTTATGGCCTTTAACATTTAGCTTAATAATTAATTAACTATTAATAATTTGTTCATATTGCAAGCGTTGTGATCTGTACATCCGGTAGATATTGGCGCATTGGAAGAACAAATGTGTGTGTTTTTTGTAGTGTGACAGAAGGATATATAAACAAGCTGATGGTTAAAAAAAAATTGTAAGAGGAAAGAGCTATAGGGTTGGGCCTTGCTGCCCTTGGACTGTCTTAACCAAATTGCAGGAAGTCCTAAAAAGACTCCTCTCTTTTTATGGGCTAAATAAAAGCATGCTATGGTAGGCTATGTAAAATGTCCAAGTTTCTAATAATGCCTGGCTAGTATGGACATAAAGGTATGCAAAAGTCACGGTTCAGTACAATTTCGGTACAGTGGGAAAAGGCATCCCAAACATAACATTTTGTTTTTAACTTGGACCATTGCCACTGTAGTTAAAGCTGCTCTATGTAGGATTTCTTCCGTAAAATAACAATTACAGCATTTTGCAATTACTCACCGGTCTGAAAGTGGTTGAGCACCAGTGCCAGATAGGGAATGACATTCCAAATAATAATATGAAAAATAGAATTACATGTTCCACAAAAAGCTCTAACTTAAGAGTTCAATGTTATTGTTAGCCTAAAAAACATTAGATTAGGGTTCATGTTTGTTAGCTATAGAGAGCTAGTCTAAAGCCCCATTTCCACTGCCGGAACTTTACACAGGAACTAGGAACCTTTTCAAGGAACTCGTTGTGTTTCCACCGAAGGGACCAAGGTCTAAATTAAGTTCCAGGGATTTTGTTTTATCCCCCAAAAAAGTCCATGCTCATGGGGTAGCACTTTCCCAAAGTACCCAAACTTTTTGGGTTGGGGCTTGCCGTGCTGAATGTTTTTGAAATGGAGCGGAGGCAAGCTATGAGGAGATGCTGCCCACAGGTTTATCAGGAGACAATTATATATGATCACTATTTTGTGGTAACCATAAAAGTTGCTTCCTTGGTCAAGAATTAATGTCCAGGCTGTATATTTTCCTAAATTTCAGGGTGCATAATCTGTTGCATGGTAATGTCATTCACCCAGCTTATGTCCGTATATTGTTTTAAGTTTATTTTTAGTAGTAAACCCGTAGGCTTTTTTCCTTAGACTGAACATGCATACATTTACACTATTCGAGCAGCCAATATCAATCATACACTAACACGATATATGTGCCTTCTACTCCTGTCTCCATCAATTCATTATTTGTGTAAAACATTTTGTTTTACGCTAATGTGAAAACTCTGTCAACAGTGATTACCCAGATATTGCCTTATGAAGCATTTCTAGATTTGGTTCAATTAGGAAATGCTTCAACATTGCCTTCAAGCTCCTAAATTAATTTTAACTCTACTAATTTCAGCATGTGATTGGTCTCCAAACTGTATTGTTCATGTTGCGTTTTGAGGTTTTCTACAAAAGATGGGTGGATATTTAAAGTGACATGGGAGCTTATTGTGCACTCATATGTAGCAGACAGACGCCGTCTTTTATTCAGACAGAAACCTAAAGTGCATTTGATATGATTAACTCCAAAGCGATGAGAGCCAGCATGCATTATTGGTTCACAATAATACCACCGACGACAAAGTCCAGGCCCTATTGAGTGGTTATGCTCAGGGCCAAAATTCTGGTGGAATTGGAAACAGCGATCCGTAATTATAAGGTGTACATGAAAATGTCCTGCAAGTTAAGTGAGTTGCACATTATTCAAACTAAACTAAATGTTCCTGTGTATAATGGCTGTTTGTGTAAATCTGAAAACATAACTCCCACACACTGTCATGCTTACTACTGAAATATCTGTAATTTAATTACAGATATAATTGAATGGAATTTAATATATAAATATTAAATTACAACAGCTAAAGAACAAAAACAAAATGTGTGTGCGATGGCGTGAATCCTTCATCTCACGGTCAATCTCCGCAATAGCTCATGAAATCCAATAAGTCCTGATCAACAGCAGCAGAACATTTATTTCCTCCATCGTTACTCTGCTGTTGCAGTATCACATTGTATGGCATATGGTGCATACGTCAGAGTAAGAATATACATCACTAAACTAATTTGGGTCTTTAGAAGACAGCGGTAACACACATTGCAATGGCCTGAAGAAACTTTTTAGTTCCTTGAAAAGTAGTTCTTGGGACTAAAAGTCCTGGGTACTTTTGGTGGAAATGCAGTTTATGTCTCCTTTTGCTTCTTAGCTGTTTTCCTAGTGTACGCTGTAGTAGACATGGGAGAAATTGGCTGTCATCCTTGTGTCATCCACTACCTCCCATTATAGTTTCTTACAGTAATTAAACTTTGCTCCCGTACATATGTTATATATATTATCCAGGTAAAATGCGTGTTCACCAAACCAACAAAATTGTCTGGAAAGGAGCAGCACTGAAGTGTCTGTGTGGCTAAACAACTCTTAGAGGGCCTCATCAGCTTGCATACCATGTTTATAGGACAAAAGTATTTTCTTTTTTTTACTGAACAATTCTTTTGCGAACTTTAACTGGGAAGACGTACTTGGGGAAGACCTGAAGGATACGGGAGGGTGCTCAAACTCTGGCTGGTCGTTTCTGTTCGCCATTTTTATTTACAAGTTTGCTTTACATGTTCTTTGCTCCTTCTATTGCTAAGAGACCGCTCCAAGATCCTTCTCTAGTGGGAAACTCTGAGTTTAGTATGTTAGTTTTGCACACAAAACAGTTGTGTGTGGTTAAAATAAGACTATGTTAATTTGTATCACAACGCGTGCCAAAATGTAAATGTAGAATCATTATGAAAAGAAAATAATGATTATGTTGGGCAAGTAGGCAGGTTAGAATGTGAGTTTCATCTGCAGGCTGAGGTGGCGTGTTCCGGGAGTTGCTGTGACATTTGTGTTGTCTGGCATTTAAGTTATCTATCAGGAGAATTTGGTTGTATGATCTACCTTGCTTGAAAGGAATCCACACTGTAATACAGATATGCAACATAAGATGTTTTAAATGGCATACGACAAACAATTTTGACTTTGTGGCTTTGGTATCTTCAGGCTGATTACAGCCCACTGTTGTTCCACACTGTCCAAATATGTGGGTATTCAGGCTAGTAGACATTGTGACAATGGAATCTATTTGAACCCAATAGTGGGGCTAGCTAGTAGCTATGTGAAGGTATCTAAATGAGCAGCCTTAGTCTGAGCACAGCTCACAAACATGAACTTACTTTGTAAACCTAACTAGCCCAAGTGTGTGGTACCATGTTTTGAGCTATGATCATATAACTACATATTTTGCTGTCTGATGTTATTGTTCGTCACTATAGAATTAAAGTGTGGGTGAAGCAAAGAGTGAAGTCTGGGAAACACGTTCTATTTAGTGTATTTGTGATATTATTTTGTTTAACCGGGCAGCAATTGCTGGAATAGAATATCTCAACATCATCTCCATGGAATATTTTGTTGTTTAAGTTAGACTTCAGTTAATACATTAAATGATTAATAGCTAAACAAATGTAATAGCTAAACAAATGTCATCTTTTGATCAGAAAAACTGAAATTGCTTATTGTTGCAAATGACCTAAACCCATGTTGGGATGTCAAAATGTTAAAAAAAAAATCACATTTTCATTTCGGCAAGGTTCAAGTTTGGTTTGGGCTGGTTGAAAATGCACTTTGGGATGGTACCGGGTCAGTGATGGAAAAAGTTAGTTGCGAGCCCTAATACCACCCCTCGTCGTTGTAGTACTAACTGTCCCTCCTTGACTTCGGATCACAAAACAGTTGGCACCAAGCCAACATTAATAATTTTGATTGTGATGTGAGTCAAGCCTCCTGTCTAAACAGAACTGCCTAAAATGTTTTTTACTTCATGTCAAACAGATGACTTCAAAAGGCATTCAACACCGTGTTGCTCGATATTTATTTGAATGCTTTCAAATATATTAACACATTCACATGTGTACCGTAGAGCCCCTGTACCATATGGTTAAAATACATGTACCACTACCGTCCTACCGCTGACCAAATGACACTCCCCGTTCCGTGATAGGCCGATGCAGCATCAACAGAAACATCTTATGTAAACCGCTAAGGAATGGCCCACTCAGATGATAGGCACTGGGTTCTAGTTATCTCCTGCTGGCTTGGTGCAAGAACTGGTACAAAAACGTTCTTTAATCCATTCTCTGAGAGCAAGTGTTTTTTATTGACGCAGGTAGATATGGTGACTTAACGCGTCTGCCTTCTGATGTAACCTGTGTAATAGAGATAAGGAGTTAGGAGTTGGCCTGGGTTGCCTTATCATAAACCCTTTGAACATGACACATCCTTTGTCATAGGCCTGGATTTATATTATTGTTCTTTAAAATGGGTTTAAAGATTAGGTTATAAACAAATTGTTTTCAAATATATAGAAATGTGTATGTTGATTTACTTGTTTCCCAATACAGTGGGAGACGGGGAGGTGGGGACTCTGGTCATTCAAATGTTGGGAGTTGCATTTGATCTGTATAGTTATAATGTAAATTGTGGTAACTTATTTTGCATCATGCTTCTTGGTTGCCGAGAACGTTAAAGAAACGGTATACATTTTAATGTATAACTTAAAACTGCATTTGACGTCCACAAGGATCTAGGGGGTGGGACTTTTTATAGAATGTTCTCTAAAGCAGTGTTTCTCAAACCCCGGTCTACAGACCGGCACTGATCCGTGAAGGAATGCCTGCCACCACGTTGCATATCCCTCATGAAAAAGTCCCATTGATTGCCTTGACACTTCCTTCATAAGACCCAGAGTTATGCACATATCCACCTCAGTGTCTGCTGTTTAGTGGTTGGCACATACACAGTGCTTTCCATTTCACCCCTACAAATTTGACTCTAGCTTTTGAACGGCTTAAGTTATCAGCCATTATAAAATGAAGGTCAGACTCAGGAATACATATGCCTCACCTATGAGGTGAGGCATATGTATTCTTTTCTACACTCTTTTCTACACTCATGATTACCTGATAAGAGTTCACTATGTTAGATCAGTAAATATCATACAAAAATAGTGTAAAGAAAATGTATGGCCCGTATCTTTTTTTTAAGCAAGCGATGCCCAGAATCTCTGGCCCAGAAGGACAAGGCCATGCTTTACCGGTCCCTGGCACAAAAAAGTTTGGGAAGCTATGCCATAAAGCAGCACAGTAAATGTTTCCTAAATAACACCCTATTCTCTCTTTAGTACACTTTTGACCGGGGCCCATTGGGAATAGGGTGAAGTAGCCTTAGTCTGTCTAGTATCTTTCCATCAGGGCACAGGTGGTCAGAGAGGAAACACCTTACTGTAATTACACATAGCCCTCCATTCTACAAAAGCATAACACAAATGCTTGAATCACCTCCTCTCCACGGTCCCATGTGGTTCACAGTTGGAATGCCACACAATTCGATAAACACCAAGCTCCAATCACACTCCAATCAGTTAATTGCAGTAATTTCCATCCTTCGGCAGCCAGGCTCAACCCCTATCTTCCCGGCTGCCAATTAAGGTTGCTAATTTGCAATGTTGTTGAATAGCTAGCTTTTGTCCTCTGGGACAGAAAGGCCTGCGTGGCAGCTATGATGGTTAAGCCCCTGTAATACAGGAAGAACAATACAGCTATTATTCTAATTTTTATGTGGGGAATTCTTTCTCTGGTGACAGGCAGCGTGAAGCTGTGTACAGTAGGTCAGTTTCGGTAACACGCCTCCCTCCCTTTCTTTCTCTGTTTGTATTCCACCCTCCCTTCTCCCTCTCTTTACTCCCTCTTTCTCATCCCGTGGGCCAGTGTTTCTAGATATAGGGGATGATGTCAGGCCATTGTCATCTGAGGAGTTGCTTGTATTTACGGGTTGCCACGGCGACCTGGCTATTGCTTACAGAATAGGTATATGTTGTTCTCTGCGTGGCTTGAGGTAAAGACTGCCGGCTGACACAAAGCATCCTCTGTAATCCTATGAAGCGGAGGCTCTGGGCGTGGACCCACCTGGCAAACACTGTGGGAATTAAATGTTTGGAAATGCATGAAGCTATTACCCAAGGTTGTGGTCTAAATTGCAGGCTAGTTTTTATGTCCCACACGATAATTGTGTTGTTATTTAGATGGGTGATTCAACCTTGAGATAGAGTTATTGATGTCTTTGAAAAAGTGGTAAATGCGTCCCAACAGTGTCCATTCTCAAAATGAAAACAACAGCGTGGAGGCACTGAGGCAATTAGGCTGAATATTCGCTACAATATTTAACATAGCCAAACCGCTTCTGTTACTTTTTTCGGATACGCCTTTATAGAAACCATTTTTGCACTTCAAGGTTTTTCTTGGGAAAATGGAAGTGTATTCTTTCGCTTTGAGTATCAAAGGAGAAGTTGAAGTATGATAATGACTACTGTATTACTGTGGTCTTGCATGCAAGTGTTTGTGAAGAAGCTCTATATTGGCGGTGATTAGCAACTAAAGCATGTCGCTGAAACCCCATCCAGGACAGGTGGCAGAACCTCACCCTGGCTCCCAGACATTCCCCACAGGCCTCTGGGGTCTTGGATTTCTTGCTGGCCATGTGGTCAAGGCCTGTTGCTTGGACCACTTTGCCCGGCTGAAGCCTGACCGTTGTATTCATAGATGCCCCAAGTGCCATTTGCCTCGGTTTCAGTCGCACATGTATTAGAGGAAAACACAGACCCACTGGGCCGTCTTATTTTCTCACTCTAGAGCCTCTATGTGTTTGCTTTGCTTCGACCCCCGCCAAGGCACAAACTGGCAGCGGTCTTTAGCTTCCAGCTGGCAAGGCCTCGCTGCTAATTGTTTTCAGGCCCCTGTGCCACACAAACAAGCATCTGTCTGTATGGGGCTCAACTCCGGGACACCCACAAAGCGACGGCCTCATTGCTTGAAAACCAATAGCATTCCCACTCACATTGCTGTGGCGCTTGTCTGATTCATTGTCTCCATGTTCTTTTTTCTGACGGACCCAAAGCCCCGGGAAGTGATCGCAGCTTTGTGCGGCAGCATAGTGCTGCATCATGCTTAACGTGATTCATACAGACAAGGCATGATCAGCATGGCTCATATTGTTTGGCACCCGGCCCTAAGGTTTTTGCCTCCAGCAGTGTGGTTAGGGAGGACAAAAACTTGTGCGCACACACAATGACATCTCTCTGGTCTAGAGATTTTGTCTCCATCAGGGACTCTGACCTTTAAGGCTTCTCCATGATCTAACTGTAGCTGTCAATGTGTCAGGGACCTTAAGGTCTTTGTCTGTCTGTTTCCAGGGGGAATGTTAAGTGAGCGGGACGAAGTGTTTCCTGTGGCGTTATTGAATGAACTGCTTTGTTGCACCCCTCTCTGTGCATAGTTCAAGTCCCCATCACCTTATATAGTCCCAAATGTATTCAGGCTTTTGGATTGGTTTCAGTGGCACACAAAAACATAGCTCTGGACAACAGCTTCAAAAGGATTATGTCAATGTTCTTAGTTGAAAGTGTTTTTTAGTCCAGGACTAGTTTAGAACCTTATCTGTATGGGAAAATGGCACTTGTGTTTTATTTTATCTTTTGTCCGTCTTTGCTGGTCTATAGTTTTACTGATGTGTTTTACACCACATTCGTGCAACATCGCTATTCTACAATAACATGTTTTTTTCCACAGTAATATGATCAATCAGTCAGTCTAATATATTTTAGAATCACAGTGTGCTTTTACAAATACCTGACCTAAAACCCCAAAGAGCAAGCAACAAGAGTTAATGCACAGAGGCTAGAAAAATCTCCCTAGAAGTGTCAGAACGCATTACACATGATGAAAAAAATCGAATGAGAGCCATCTCTAAAAAACTCTGGTCAAAGATCCATTGTGCTGATTGTCTGATAACAGTTGTAAATGGAAACTTTGGGATTGGTGGATTGGGATTGGTGGATTGTATATGTATCCGCAATCTTATATCACAAAAGATCAAGGTAGTTTTGCAAGCAAACACTAACTAGCATTCACATTAATAACTGGAGGTTTACAGGAACAGCTAGCATATCAGCTGTTTCTAAAGCATTTGTTCTAGAACTAACACTAGTTAGCAACTGCTCAAACATCAGATTTTAACTTCCTCCAAACTGCACAAAGACACAAAAATGGTATCCACTAATAAACCTGATTTTAAAGAAGTAGCCTAGATGATAGTGCCTGCTAAAATCACAACCAATCCCTTTAAACGAACCAGGAAAACCAGCTTCTGCAACAAGGCATGGAAGTGTTGTGCAAGGGGAGTATCCAGTGGCTGCCTATGTATATTTTTTTTGTGGTTGTGTTTTCTTTAAAAGATATTTTTTTCTCCAGATTTGAGTTGTCAAGTTTGGTTAGAGAGATACACGTGGTTCCTGTTCCTCTTCAATAGACTCTTGATAGTTTGTCAAACATAGGGGTTTCCTTCTACAGATGTGACTTTTGGTCTTCCTCACAAGAAACACTGACAAATACTGTTAATTAGCTTTTTCCTCCACCTGCTTAGGAGAGGCCCTGTTTAATTCTCCTGAGTAATGTAACAATTTCGCACAGTGGCTAGCTACTGTTGAACAGTGGCAGGTGTGAGAAAATGTTGTTCTCCTGGGCGATATGGCAGTGGCACATTGTGGGATACCATTTAATATGCATCCAGAAATAAAACTGTAACGGCACAAACAACCTTTCTGTGTAGGCTACCAGTACAGCGCTAACATAGAATGGAGAACCTAAGTAGACACAGTTCCAATCCTCCCAGCATTAAAGATTAATGACTGACGCACCAGTGATGACACATTTGAGCTTAGTTTATTCCCTTGTCTTGAAGGCCCGTATTTGGGAAATGAGTGATATATAGTACCGGATGTCTAAAAGAGAAAGAGTTGAGTTCTGTACTCAAATCCAAATCTGTGTATGGGAAAGTTGGCTGTGTTCAGAAGGAGCAGTGCCGTTCCCTCCTCCACAAGTCAGTCAGCCAACTGGCACGCAGCCTTATTTAAGCTCTCCGCTCATATGCCCATATGTTGTACATAAACAATGAATCCAAGCAGCCATACTATTCAAAGCAGCCTGCGCTCTGTCTGGGTTACATTCCCACCTCGCCCTCTTCTTCTTTTATTCCATATTTTTGGAACGCCGCTTTGTGTGGAGGCCAAAGGGTGGCGTGTTGTCATCTCTAGACAGACACTACAAAAACACCTTTGTTTATTCTGCCACGGCGTCTGTGTTTGGAGAGCCGACGTTGTGAAAACAATTTGCCATCCAGCCATGTCGTTGCACTTTGTCTTATTGTTCAGCAGTACTCGTTGCTGTTGCAAGTACATTGCAGGCTTGCGGCCAGTTAACACAGGTGCTGGTAATGGCTCTGATTGTGAAACGGCACTAGGTGCCATTTGGGGAGAAGCCATTGACCGAGTCACTCGCTGCTTAGTAAACAAACCTCAGGGTCTAAGAATAGGGCCTCCTTCAGACTCAACCTTGTTAGTCCAAGGAGATTGATTAAGCCTGAAGGGTTACCTATCGCCAGACGTTTCCGCTAATTCTTAGTGACACCGGGGCATGACCTGTGCACTTTGCTTTTTCTGCCTCTACACCGCACCAGCGCATCGCCATGACAGCCCACGTAAAACATCAGACAGATGCACCAGACAGGCTGATGGACCTTGAATACAACACTTCAATATTTAATTTCAAAAAGCCTATTTGGCTTGCAATGACCTCATCAGCTGTAGTTGTCTGTCTGCTCTGTCCACCAGCGCCTAAAGCATTGTATCCCAACTGGCACTCTATTCCATATAAATAAAGCAAAACCAGTGCACCGTGTAGGGAACATGTGTCCTTTGGGACAGACCCATTCACTGATGGGGAGAAGGTGGGATCTTGCAGGAGACATCCTGAAGGAGCAGTGAGGCAGTAAATTGACATCACATAATGATGAGCTGACCGCTATAAATTAATTCTGAAATCCATTCTGTAAGGTCGCATACTATTACATGGTTCTGTCGCTTGGTTATTTAAGCTGCATCAAGCATGTTTTCAATAACTTGGGTGAAAATGCTTTATGTCTCCTGCAAGGGATTTATTTCACAAACCTATGTTATCTTGTGATAAGGCTAACATAACCTTATGTTACATTGTGATAAGGCCGTTTATTAGGTTAGAAGTTGCGCTTTCCCAGTTGTATACATAAATATGTTTATATACATTTGTTGAATCCATTGAAATGCTTTAATTTAATATTTACAATGCTTAGGCTTTGAAGAAATTCAAGGAATGGAATAATATGCAGTATAGCAGCAGATTGTTTGCTTAGTGGAAGACAACTCTGCCCCCTATAGACAAACGGTGGCCTTCACGCAATTGTCTCTGTACTCAACAGTGCAGATTTTAATTCAATTTCCAACCTAAAGCTTGTTCCTATGTCAGTGGGATCTCAGATACAGCTGGGTCATGTGGTCTTCTATTTTTAGTTAGGCAGCTGACTTGCATCAAAGTCGTGAAGCATAAACAAACAGCAGTTCACTTACCTATGGCATCTTGTTATTCCATATCAGGTGAACATGCAACACTTTAGAGAGTTTATTATAAGCAGTTTCTTGTTTGACTTTTTCTTCCTTACCAACAGGTGGGTACTATTGGACAGGCTCCTTTTAAGAAAGGGATAAGCTGTCCTAATTTTTTCAGCAGGTTCGTCAATCCTGGTTTGTCCCGCTTATATGTTGCTCTTGTGTCCTGTGCAGATGTGAAGGGACCACCGACACACCGCTTTTCCTGCGGCCAGTCGCCCTACTCTGAGACCAGCATGTGGGAGCGGAAGTACTGCATCCTGACTGATAGCCAGCTCATCCTGCTCAACAAGGAGGAAGAGGTGAGGGATGTTCCTTCTGTTATCTCCACTCCTACCAAGTGATGCAACAAGTAGAGATTTTGATGATACGATTATAGTCTGAGGAATAATCACGGTTTCACGATGATGCATTATTTCGCAACACGATGTATGTACAATTTTCACATGAGCATTCTTTAATTACAGGTTTTATTGGACATTTCTTTGATGGCTTTTGTTTTTAACTGCTGCTGCTTTTTGAAACAGAAATCATACAGTTACCAAATAATGCAGTACAAAATAAGTAAAAATAAACAGTCTATCTATTTGGAATTTAATATTAACTTCCTCTGTAAACATCCTTGTCATTATTTCGCAAACAAATGGAGTCAGGACAGGGCTCTTTTAATCAACAAGCCTATTTTACACACATTTCTATTTGTGTTTTTCAACATTTTGCGAAGTGTTCTGCAACAGTGGGTTGACCTGCAGCTAAAAGTGAAAAAATAAATATTTCATGATAAGATGAACTTCGATTTGACTTTAGTTGATTTATAACAATTTGATTGACTTTCATCCCTAACCTAGCATACCTAGCGTTTACTCAACACAAATGGGAGGAAGCAACAATATGTTAACGGTCACACTGAAACCATTGAGGGGATTACATGCTGTTTTAGTTTGGGTTACATTACTAAAGGGTTTAAAATAAAACTGTTTAATGCTCCTTTTACTGACATTGGTTTACGTTGCGCTGATAGGAAAGCCCAACTCACTGTTAATTGTAAGTTATACGTTTATCTTTTTCCCAACCAACTCAAAGTTATTATTTTAACTCACCTATTACTTGTATTAGGCTACCTTTTTCTTGGGCGTGTAAAGATGGATGGCGATCTCAGATGTTGAATCAAATTTGAGGTGTTTAACCCTTTAGCCACAACGCTTTTTCTGCAAGTTGTGCATACAGGATTTCCATAGTCTTGAAAAAACCCATGATTATTCTCTACGCACCCAAAGTGCTCCCACACTGACGACCTTGGGCATTTTTTCGTGGATACCGAGCACCAATGGTTGGTCCCTCTGCCATTGTTTTGCTCATTTTGATAGCCCCCCTCAAGCACCAATTTGAACACAGAAACACTAGGTGTAGCTGAACGTTTATGGTTAAAAATCGTGATGTTTTAAATCGTGGTTAATAGTGAAACAGGTTAATCGCTGTATCCTTACTCATACCTCATCCACACCAGTTCAGAGGGGAAAAGCAAGGTGGGGTTTGTGGCTGGGATCCACAGAGCATATTATCCCCAAATGTAAATCCTGGATTCTTTTGGCTCTTTTAATCAGATTTGAGTTTAAATTTGTAAATTCACATTACCACTCTCATAAGTTAATGACGCAAGCTTAAATGTATAGATATTAGTGTGTGCGGGGAAACGAATGTGCCATTTTTCAGATACTTGCCTTCTTATAGCAGCTCTCATCTCCCCCACTGTGATTGTCAGATGCCAGGCGAGGTGGTTGATTGTCCTACTGAGTCGTCAAAGGGGAGGAGCCTCCGTCGTACAGTCAGCGTTCCATCGGAGGGGCAGTTCCCAGAGTTCCAGCCAGAGGGCGCCTCCATTCTAGGTAAGACAGCTGCAGACTGGTGAACGCAGATGCCATTGTCCTCTAGTCTGTTCCACACTGCACTTGACAATGATGGATAGGGAGAGTCCTAAATGTAGTGCACTATTTAGGCAAATACTGATGTTTGGGATACTGTTTTCTGTTGTCATTTTCTGTTAGCCTTAATGAGGATATGCAGAACTCTGTAATTTAATTGTTGACAGATACCTTCCCTCTTGATTTATATTATAAATCAGTCAGTGTTTTGCTAATAATAATATATAGTGATATTCTGTTTGCTATGAGACCTTTTTGTTGCATAACATTACTGACGGCTACAACGAGAATTAAACGGGTATGCTTTTTTTCCTAATGCCTGTCATCTCCAAAGGATCAGGACAATAAAGAATGAGCTCCACATTTGGATTATGGTGATTATTGATCACTATCTACTCATCCCTGGTTTAGTTCGTAATGTACCCTCTGCGACAAAGCCACAGCCAATATGAAGAACAATGGCACAAAGGCATCGGTGGCGTAGATAAAAAGGAAAAAGCCAGCAGCGCCCATTACATAACCACGGCAGACGCTTTTCACAAAATATGATACAGCTGCAGCAGCGAGCATTATCACCAACTGAAATAACTTAATTCTCAGTGGAGTGGAGCTGACCTTTTCCCTGCCTGATCCATGAGGGAAAAGCTATAAGCTCCCTAACGGAAAACAAATGACAAGTTTTAACCAGAGGGAAGCCGGTTAATAACAACAAGGGGAGCGGTCACTCTGGCTTTTGTTTGTGTGTCAGGTCGTTCTATTTTTCAGAGCGCTCCGTTTGATATCACCCAGTTGGTTACGTACTGCTACTGGCGTCCGTGAGCCGGGAGACACCCTGCAGAGTTGGTGTCTTTGGGAATGTATGTAGACAAAGACTGTTGTGTCCGATCCGTCCATCCATCTCACAGGGTCAGGGTAGCATGGCTGACCTCAGTGCCTTGGTGTGGCTCCTCCCTGCCCGGGCATTCACTGAATCTGTGGGGGTGTGGCCGCTGGCTGGAGGGGCGTTGGGCTGGGGGGGGCTGGAGGGGCGTTGGGCTGGGGGGGCTGGGTCAGTGGGAATAGGGAGGTGGCTTTTGGGATGGTTGTATCGTGATAGCAGCTGATGGCAAAGGAGCGGGGACGGACACAGGCTGTTACCCCATGGCGACCTGTGCCTTAGTGCTCTGCTTTTGGCCGTAGGGTGCCATTTGGGACGCATGCCAGTGACTGAGGAAGTCATTCATCCCCACGACCCTCTTAATCTTCTCTGTCCGGCCCTCGAACCAGGGTGGAGGGGGTTATTTATATGTTAATCTATACTGTTGTTTGACAAAAGTGCGTACAATGCTTGGTTTTTAGCCAAAAATGAGATTCTACGGACATTCAGCTTTTATTGTGATTGCCAGACAGCAACCTAAAAAGGAGGAAACTCTTCTGAGATATGAATATCTAATTTGATATCGTCCCTTTATTTACATTTTCCATGCTTGATGTTGACCGACAATTTGGGGTCATCAAGGCTTCTCTTGTTGTTTAGATTATTGCCACGATATGGGAATAATATTAGTTACATAAAGTACATTAATACCTGTGAAATTATTGACCACCGTGTTATTACATTCAGCCATCACTGGCATTGTTTTGATGACTGGGTTTTATGACACCACTGGCTTGCAGTAATTTACAGGTTTTACTACTAACTGCTTGAGAACCATTATTTTTGTTTGTGTACAATGTTTGAATTCAGGCATTTACTATACCCCATCAGCAACTTTGTAGTTTCAAAGTGAGTGTCTGGGGATGTATATAGACAGGACCTCCCCTCTGACTTAACATCGCATAGGGGCAGAAAAATATGTATTTACAAAATGATAGGACAGCTGTACACTCTCGAATTGAGTTGACTTTAAATTTCTATTAAGCAAGACATTGTTTATGATTAAATATAATCCGCATGGAACCTGTAGTGGCTCACAAGAACACTGTATATGTACATTTGGTCATAGACAATCGTCTAACCGTGGCGCTCTGGTAAGGACGTTCCACGCGACTTGAGTAGTCTACGGCATGTGGGCCCGCAGATGGAAGGGCAGCTTTTGTTGTGCTCTTTTCAAAAGAAGAGAGTCTGTGTGGGTTTGACTGGCTTGGGCTCAGGCTTTTCTGCATTCCTGCATTTCTTGAAGGGAGGCAAAGTAGCTGCCAATAAAGACATAGTAGCGAGCATCAGGATCTTTTAAATTTCAATCGTATATTTGGAACGGAATGAGTTTCTGGATTGTTAAATATGGAATTCATATGGGGTAAGTTCCTGTTGAACGAATACGTCTTACCAAATATAGTTATTTCAAGTAGTTTAGAACAATTGTTTTGCTCACCTAAACAGTTCTATAATACAAAGGGCAATCGTGTGAACTCTCGCGCCACTACTCGTCCGCAGGACGCTGTGGAGTCTTGCGAAATATGGGAAACTTTCTCAAACGTAACTAGCCTGGTACTTTTGGCCACTTAAAAATGTCTTTTTGTATGTTTAGTCACTAGTTGGTCTGACATGTTAAGGCAACACCCGGAACATTATTCGACTTATATGTAACGAATGTTATTAGACTCGGCTTCTTTACAGTTCACGTTTACTGTCAATATCTCTATTCTCTGTTATTTTTCTGGCATAGGTTACTTAATTTGAACATGAGATAACAAAATGGTTAGCTGTCATGTAGTTGGGGTGATTTGTTAATACATTTTCTGGTTCCTCACACTTCCCTGTCGGTCTCCAACGGACACATTGTAGCGTTCATTTTAAACATCGTTTAGTGGTGACCAAATGACCACAGCTGCCTTTATGCCGTTGTATTTCCTTAGTGCTGTCTGGAGAATGGTTAATATCAATTATTTTATTTCCACAGTATATGATGAATTTTAAAAAGTATACGATGATTATTTTGTACCTAAACATACGTTTATTATAATTAAATATGTTTGCCAGAACAAAAGCCTATAGCATCTGATAACTCTGCTACAACTCTTACCTACATTATCAGCTTGAGGTCTTCTGTCCATCAAATACTTGGCAGACGAAACCCAACTGCACCTTAAGAAAATCTTTGAGTTTGAATTTAATGAGCAATAGAATACTCTTCTTTCAGTATGTTTGCTGTACTTTGACGCCAGAGCTGAGCATTTCTACAAGGACACATTGGTACTATCATAATGAATGCAGGCACATTTCTTATGAGACTGTGAAAACAAAGATGTGTCAGCAGGTGCCACAAAGCATTCATGTGAAGACAGTTATGTAACAGTGATTATATGTAGGAGTTACAGTACCTTGACTTCAAATTCGGTCCCAGGGGTTGATGTGGGTTTACTAGAGGTGTTAAACTTTACAAACGAATAGGCTACATCCCTTTGCATTTAAACTATTCAGAATAAGTTAGGATATGAATGGCCTCAAGATGAGGTTTATGATGAAGGGATTCATGTCTGTTTTTTGTGGGGAGGGGCTTTCCAGATCTTGGGATGACTATGTCTAATGTAATACATTCCTTCTAGTTTTAGTGCATCATGGAACAACTAGTTATGAAGAAATGGCCTACAACAGTTACTGTCTTTACCCTATGGGTTTCAGTATTTGTTTTGGGACAGCTCTTGAAACTGTAGTTGATTACAGTAGGTTTTGTTTTTTATAAGGATGCCATTGTTTTACCATGTGCTACCGTGCTGACCTGAGGCTACAGGTGTGTCTTTTCTGGTTTTGGATTGACAAGGGAACGGAACAGACAGTGGGTTCATTTCACATTCCTCACATTTCTCACATTGCCTTGTGACATCATTTCTTACCATTGATAGGCCTTGAGATCCCCTTCCGTACAGCTTGTGAAAACTATGCAGCTGTTGTTGTGTTGTTTTTTTCTTGTTGCCAACATGCAGCTCTTCAGTTTGCCTTTTGTATATTAAGTATTAAAAAATAATCTCTATGGGTGCTGCCCAGGTAATCCTCTTCAAAGTAACCCTAAACTCGTGTACCCTCCATGCCTGTACTAGTTCCGCAACTGAACCTGATTAAGTATCGGATATGTTTACCGTCAGACAAGATATTAAACTGCAGTCACCGGTGCTGTCTATTGTTTTAGGCTCCCCTTTTTTACACATTATAAGAACTATAGCCTGTCCTTTGGGAATTCAGCTCTCTAACCAGACATTTTAAGAATTATATAAAATGTCTGTGTCAATTCCTTCTTCACCCACTGGCTCTCAGTCTTTGCCATGCCTGCCTTTATGTAGCACAGTGTGTCAAGGTCACTAGTCAGGGCTTTCTACAGGAGCTGGCTTTGAGGCAGGCAGTCAGGCACTGTGATAGAGGCCTCTGCTGCCTGCAGACAACCTGAGCTTTTCCAAATGGCACCATATTCCCTAAATAGTGCACTAGAGAGTCACTGAGGTTTATCAAAAGCAGCACACTATAGAGGGATATATGGTGTCATTTGACAGCTGAAGCATTCCTGAAAACATTGATTCGGTGCAGGCCTTGCTGAAAATCAATATCTTGTTAAAAGATAAGCATAGGGTTAATATGCATTGCCTGCCACAGTGAAATGAGGCCCCTGCTGTAATTAGAAGTGATGCTTGCTGAGAGATTTTCATCTGAACACCATTTTTACCAGGTAGACACTAGCCTAATGACTAGGGCCTGAATTCATAAAGCTCCACAGAATTGGAGTGAAGCTCTAGGATCCTCTATCTCTGTCCATGCATTAAACCAAAAGGTGATTGTAGATTGCATACAGAATCACTGGTATCATCAGCTAATTTCACCCGACCTGAGTTCTCCAGTATCTTTAAGAATGAGCGGGTAAGAAATCGAAATGTAGCACACGTGCTATAGAACATGATTCTACATCCGAAAGACCCAAATGAATCTGATCCAACAAAGTTTAAAGATAAAAATGTAGTTGTTGCTTCTCCATTGTGCTTACAATATTTGATATGAAGTGTGGATTGTGATCATCAATAATTTATATTTAGCAGCACTTTGGGCTTCTATTGAACTTAGCCCAGGCCTATGTTTTTTGTTCTTTACTTGCAACGCCCACATTATATCTGCTGCTGCATGATAAGGACTTTATGGTATTCCCTGAGGATATTTCTGCACTTTAAGTAACTTTCAGTGTTGGCTAAGTTGTGACATGCTGCACAATGCACATGGTCAACAATTTAGGTTTCACAAGCTGAATTATGCATCTTTATATGTAGGCCTAATAAACCTAAGGTAGTAAGGTGTTGTAATTCTTCTGTCTGTCAAACACTTATGTTCTTTATTGTTTTCTTTGCTTGTTGAATTTCCCAGCAACTACATATCTCTTTCCACTCAAACTAGGGATACAGTGCCTTTGAGAAGTATTCTGATCCCATCATTTCTCCACATAAATATAAATAATTATGTCAAAATATTTAATTGACAATGAAAAATGTAAGTCTAATGTACATAAGTAATTCAGAATCACTGCCATGACACTCTAAATTGATCCTTTGATCGCCCTTCTCTCTAACTTGATTGGTGCTCACCTGTGACAAATTCATCGCTGGTAACAGAGCTTCAGAGTTTCTCCTGCCACAAGGACAACAGTTTTTATCTTACAATAAATTGGCACACATTTTGATATTTATTTCAATTTGTCATTAGGGACAATCGTGTGAAAATTGACCAGCTGGTAACACAGCAAAATGTGGAAAAAGTGAAGGGTCCTGAATACTCAAGGCACTGCAGTTAAAATGACACAGTTGTCTGGAGTTTGATATGTATGGGTTGTTGGCCAGAGGTTTTCAAATCTGGGCCTCAAAGCCTCCATTTTTGTAACGCAGCCCTCTGTTCAGGCAATGATTTAGACCAAGGACAGCAGGTGGGGGCAATTAATGATGAGAGAGAACAGAAAATTGTCAGGCTCTGGCCTCGTAAGGTAAGAGTTGAATACCCCTGGTGTAGAGTCTTGTAGTTTTTGCCGGACCACGTAAGGAGCTAAGAAGAGCAAATGTCTCTGAGCGATTGACTAACAACCTGTTGTTAAATAACGTAATGGTTAGAGACGCGGACTGTCATGCAGGCGACTGGTGTCCGATCCTCGTCACAGACAACAAAACATGCATTTGGATTTTTTCAGGATAGTCAAACACTTTGCTGGCTACAAGCTTCAGTAGCTATGTTGTAGTAAGCCGAAAATAAAACCGGTAATATTGCACCTGTATCTGGTGGATTTTCGCAGTACTCATCCGTGCATGTTTTTGGGGTAATATAGTTCACAACCCCTCACGCAGTAATGGAGGAGTTTCCATGATAATGTCAAGTCTTTTCACTTGAAGAAAGTCAGTCATCGTCACATTAATTGATAGTTATTGTGTCAATTTTATTCATGAATGTATGAAAAAACAATGTTTTTGTGCTATGAAATGAAATAGCTTGGGCAGGATATTTTATCTTCAGTCTCACTAGCAATTGCTTAATTCTTATGACTATTCCGAATAGTAAGTATATACTAGTATGCCTATTATTGGTTAAAGAAAGCAATACAGTTCACAGATGCAATTTGTGGTGGAAGTAAACTTAATAAGAAATGTAAGTCAGTTCAACAAAAGGCTTGCCTGGTTCTTTTTTTAAATGGATGAACTCAAGTATTTTTTCACTGTGAGCATGAAGACATCTAACTGGATCATAGGTCTAGATAATGACGGACAAAAGTGATCTTCCCTAGCACCTTGCAATCCCATTTTTCCAATTGCTTGATCCCTACCTCTCACTCAGTCGCATACACACACACACACACACACACACACACACACACACACACACACACACACACACACAC